>KV424650.1:0-76635 GCA_001632445.1 Peniophora sp. CONT | reverse complement strand
CTTGCACGGCTCGCCCGCGCGCCCACTGCACACCCTCGTCGCTCGTTCACGTACATGGCTTCGTTTGCTGTCGGTTTTCCCTTGTTTTTTTTTCTTTTTAGTACAGTTCTCCCCGCGTCTCGGTTCTGCCTCCCCCTTCCTCTGTCTATCTCGTGTACTGTGATAGGTGTTTAGTTAGACGTAGACGGCCCCGCCCACGCTCCTACCTCGCCCGTCGCTGTCTGGAGGATAGGCGCGAGACGAATCTTAATACCCTTCACGCATCTTATACCTTGGAGAGAGAACTCTGAGTTCTCTCGGTGCAAGCGAGTGGCAATCGGGGAACATCGTATGATTCGTATGAGATTGCGAGGCGTCTTGAAGGCGTGCGCATAGCCGCCTCAGTCAAGAGCAACTTAGCAAAAGTCCATTCGGACCTCCTCGCCTCGTCATGGCCGCCTGCCAAGCTCCCACTCACATGAAGTCGCTTGTCTGCTTTTGACTACATACAACTACAGTATTCGCTTCTGCAGAGGGACATCTCGGGGCCCCGATACCTGGTAGCTATGTGTGTGGCGCCCTGGTCGCGCATCTCGTCTGGGGTCTCAAACTCTTCAAACACCCTCAGGTGTACCGACGCCGTGTTGGTCTGCCAAGAAAACATGTTCGATACAATGTACTGTACGTCGACTTCATTAAATCTCCTTGCATCTCTTCGTCATGTCCAAACCTCCTCGATTTCTTCCTCTTCCTCCTCGTCTTCCTCAGATGAATCTTCTGCTTCCCACCCGAAAGAGCCCGTCGACTGTGCGTCCTCTCCCAGAAAATCGATCTCATCTTGATCTCCCAACACTGGAGATCCCCAGTCATCTGACACTGCCACGGATCCCCATCCACTCCGCACTCGTCGTGTTAGCTCTCGTTCCTCCATCTGATGGTCACCGACTTCTTCTCCGTCCCAGTCTACATTCGTCACGAGAGACGACCATTTCGGCACCCAATCGAGCGCGACTTCGCTTCGTTTCACAGATAGACAGTGTATGCGACCTTGCGAAACCTCTCTCAGGCGAAGAGCGCATATGAGCTGATCGCCCAGGGACAGCTGTGACTGATAGGCCCCGTAGCCTGCGGATAATCTCGACGCCCTCAAGTTCACGCACTCGACGTGCAGTTCTTTTAAACTCGGAAGAGGAAGATCGGTTAACGTTGCCTCGTTCACTGGTTCATCGAATGTGCTCTCGGGGAAGAGTAGGGAGCAAAACGCCCAACTCGCGGGGGCACCACGCAGGCTAAGAAAGCGCAAACGTAGCGCCTTTGCGAATAAAGGTGCGATGTCTTCATAACACCATGTATAACATATCCCGCGTACATTGAATATCTCCAGATTGTGTAGAGGGATAACGCGGAGGATATGGAGAGACAAATCGCTGGTTATGCCCGATCGCATTTGTACGCAGATACCCGTGCTCGCCAGGGGCTCCGCCCCCAAATCGTCCGTGTTCGAGAGTGTGATAGATAGAGAAGTATGATCGTTTTGCCACATCTTCAAGGCTTTGTAACCGAGAAATCCCGGGCGATTCAGATGGCGCGAGAAAGCCATGGTGACAAATTCGAGGGAGTATGGTAAGTCGGAGTGAATGCTCACATGCGCTGCAGTGTCGATATCCAGCAACGCCCACAAAGCCCAGCAGGTTTCGTTGAAGCACCGAAGTCGCAGATCCTTCAATCGAAGCAAAGGGATGACGGGCTGTTGCTCGATGAAGCCTTGGATAGGTTGTGGTATATCTGGAAGAGAGCCGGCCAAAATCAGTCGCTCTAAGGCAGGCATGGCCTTTAGAGAGTCCAGTATATCCATGAAAGTCTGATTCTGGATGCCGTTAATGCCAAACCAGTCCAGTGTCAACGATCGCAGACTGGATGAGCCCGCGCTCCAAGGGAACAGGTATCCTTCCAGGTTGATTGACACAAGCTGTGGTGCTAGTGTTGATATGAAAGTGTACGATGGTCCTGAATGAACATTATTCCGTTGGCCATCGTTGAAAGCGCGTTCATTGCGCACGGAAAAGCTTGTGATGTATGACATCGTCGTAAGCTTGCTGAAGATCTGGTCATTTGAATTCGGTGCTTCAAAATAATCGCGGTTTATATGAATGTCAACACTTTTGAAGCGATCAAAGCATCCAATGAGGCGTTCTGTGCGCTCGAGCTCTTCTGCATTGTACATGTCAACTCCTCCAATCATAACCAGCGGGCAGGTTTTAGCGCGCTCAAGGAACAAGTCGATTGGCTCCTGACCGTCGAGAGATATGGTTGCCCAGAGTGAGGCGCAAGCGATTGCAGTGGCGCGCCACCGGCGACATACTAGCGCAATATTGGACCAGCCTCCAATTCTGGGTGTGCTTTCATAGCTGTGCGAATTTACAGGCCATATGGCAGCGAGATCAACAAAGATGCGCGCCAAGAGTTCCGCGGGAAGGGCTGAGATGGGGGCAAGCTCATTGCGACGTTGCAGAGCCGCAGCAAAGGTTGTGTGCATCCTTGCAAGTTGAGAATCCCAGGCCTGAAGAGCGCTTGCAGCTTCCGCATCTCGAGCGCCTCCTGGGGGCTGTGGCAGCGAGTTGAGCACTCGCTCGTGGCTTGCAAGCCAACTGTCCATCAACTCTCTGCAGATAAGTCGGTGTTAAGTCCATACTGGGGCAGCGAGCCAGATATCAACGCACTGCGTTTGCATTTCAGGTGTTGCAGGCTGATCGATGAGTGAGCAGATGGTGGTGCAAGAAGCGCCGTGCTTTCGCGCAAGCACGGCGCTTCGAAATCCGTGGGTATACGCCTTCGGCAATTGCCGCGTTAAACATGAAAAGCCCTAACGGCTTGAACCTGACCAACATGAACACAGACGAGAGCTGCATGGCATATCGCATCATTCACACTACGATGGCTTGTATAGGGTTACATAACTGGGAACCTATCCTATCGACTGGCACACGATCCGTACGAACAGGGATGCAATGTGAAAGGTAGACATAGATCGACAGAGGTTAGAGGCTGGGTAGAAAAGACGGTAAGTGGATGCGTCGTTCAAACTCCATACTGAGGCGGAAACTCCTCGGGTTCGTGGCGAAGTTGTAATACGTCGTACAGGCGACGGACCAGAATTGGAAGCTCGGCATGGTTGACAAGTTCGGAGGCTGCACCTCCTTCGTAGCCTCCGTCTCGTGTAGGCGACTCCACGGGCACTGTCACGGATGCTGTAGCCGACGACAACGGGACTTCCTCGTTGCGCATTGCGTAGAAGCGTTGCCACTTTCCCGAAGGCGTGGTGGGTGTCTGTTGCACAAATGGCTGGGTATCAGTCGCCATGTCTCCTCGAATGGGACCAGAGGATCCCTGATGGGATGCCTCATCGCTGTTGGTATGGTTGCGACGTCGAAGCCACAGAAAGGTCACGAAAGTGGCGACACTTGCGACGACACCGCCAATTACACCACCAGCGATGACTCCGGCTCTGGACTTGCTCGCGTGATTCACGGGACCATCATGACTTGGCGATGAAGTGGGATTTCCGGGTGACGATGAAGTGGAATTTCCAGGTGACGATGAAGTGGAGTTTTCGGATGACGAGGATGAGCTGCTTTGAAGTCAATAGAGGCGCTGTTTCGCCAAGTGCCCAATACGCACACCGTGGGTGCCACGAAGCTGAAGGCTGCGTTGAGAACGTCCAAGGCTGCGATGTTGCCAGAGGCAATGAACGTCCTGCCTCTGAGTCAGGTTTGCGTCAAACATCTGGTAAGGTGCGATACTAACGAGGTGGTGGGGCCACTCAGGCTTGACCATGCGGTCGTGTAAAAGTCGGTATTCGGCGCACGGGCACGGGTCAGAAGGGCGTTGAACTAGATGAGTGTTAACATCTGATCATGCAGATGAGTATTAGAATCGCCCTTGCCTGAACGGTGATGTATGCCTCAATGTACGCGGCGAGAGCTGTGCCTGGATTGCGCATACGAGCTTCCGCCAGCGCACGAATGAAGATACCTTTATCGATGCTATCATAATTCTGTGCGTCGGATCCCTCTGCATTCTTCAGATGCAATGCATCTATGATGGCGCGCAGAGTGTAAACACACCTTGAATGATGCCGTCATCCTGGGACCATAAGCCAAATGTCGACACACTGGGCACGACCTGTTCCAGGCTGACGATGCGAAATGAGCGACGGTAAGGCCCCCTGAAATCGGTTGAAGTCAGGAATACCCACAAAGACGTCAGAGTGCCGTTTTTGGTCACGTTTGCCCAGACCGAAAGACCTAGAAAAGGTTCGTTCACGGATCAGTAGCACGGAGCTCAACTTTGCTAGCTTACCCTCCACAAACCACTGGTCGACTGAAGTCCAGGTAAAGACTCCTTGGCAACGCAACGGGAAGAGTGTGTCTTGGAAGATTGTTCCGTTCCAGAAGTAATTGATCGCGTAGTCCACCGAGAGCTGAGCTGCTTCCCGGTAAACGGCTTCGCCTGTTTCCTCGAACAAGTACGCCGACAACCTGATAAACAAGCATGTTAGCGATGGTTTCGCCGGTGATCATTTGACACACGTCATAAACGGGGCCACTGTGTATGCATTTATCGTGGTTCTATCCTGAGGATCTTTGGTCTATAGGAGGTCAGCTAATAGATTAGCGGTCCAAACCACGAGCCGTCGTACCCAGAATACCCCTCCAGCGGATGACCAGCCTATTATCCCAGTCAGCTCCACTATCACACGCAGTCGTGGAGAACACTAACCTCTTGCAGTGCAGTTAGGAGGCGCCGAGAATGATACGTTGCGTCCAGCACCAGTACCAGAAGCCGCCGCGCTGGGAGTTATAAAGCCGTTCGTGTATGTCACATTATAAGCGGCCACCGCTTGATCGAGCAGAGATTGATGTCGATAAGTCCGGTAAGCATAGAAGAAGGCCAGTCCCCAGTAACCAGAGTCACTATTGATAGTATTTGGAGGCACGCCATAGAAGCCGTAAGCTGCGCTGTAAGCCAGAAGGCCGTTCGTCACTGTGTCATTCCAAGTAGTGTTTCCGCTGTAGTAGTCCTGCAGGGCAAGTACGGCGAAGGTACTGCTGTAATATCTCAGTTGAGGAAGTTCTGATGCCGTTGTCATCCTTGTAAGACTCGTGCGTGCCGTATGCAAAGGATAGAATGCGTACCGGGAGGGCTTGCGCCTAGATCTGGTCTAGTCTGAACAGATGGATCTACGCCGGCATGGAGGGCCATGGCAGCTCCGCTGGCCAAAGCCTCGCGCGATTCACGGCTGATATTTGACGTTGCACCCTGCTCCTACTATCAGCACAGTCGAAAGCAATATTGCTACAGATACACACCACCCAAGCTGACGGGACAATGAGACCCTGCCCCTCCGCGACCGTCACGAAGGACCATGCCGACAGGGTGGCGAGGAATAAGCGAGTCAAGTTAGACGTGCGAGTATGCATCGTAATTGATGCGGAGCAACCAAGGTAGCGCGTCCTGCGTATCGAGTCTCTGGGAGCGAGGATGTGGGGGCTTGAGAGGAGCGTCATAGGCGCAGGATAACAGAGAACTGGTTATATAGCGGCGTATAAAGAAGCATCAGCGATCTCAACAGGATACCAGTATAGCCAGTGCGAACACTCATGGTACAATGTTCTAGCTGAGGGACCGTTACGCCCTGTACACGCGGAAGCGCCGAAACGTTTGTTGTTAACAGGGCAGCTTGTCGCGGGAGATACGGTAACCCCATTGAGTCTAAGTCAAAAGAATCGATAGAATAGCACAAGCGGGAATCACGGGACGCCGAGGCAAGCGGAGATGAGTGTTCGGTTACATACCTAGGATTGCTTGCTATGTGACGCCCGCTGCCAGTGCATCTCACAAGGAAAGGCGATACTTTCACCAAGAGGATCGCAGTGTCTCTCGAAGCAGCAAACCTGGTACCCAGGACCAGGGATTGGTCTACCATTTCGAGCCGCAATGTTGATGATGCTGGCGATGCTGGAAGACTCGACTCGTCCTCAATCTATCGCCAGAACAGCAACACAGCTCAGCGCAAGCACAGGATTTCAACGGCAGGTCCTTGCCGGTCACAACTTTTCGGGATGCTCGCCGACCATCTCTTGTGAGGCGCGAAGAAGCATGTAATGCATTCGTGAAGGTGTTATGGCCAGGGCGCTAAGCAGCCAATCGTGTGTACCGAACTACGTACCGCATGGAATCACAACAACACCAGACATCATAACACGTTTGCGTATGCATCCGGCTCATTCGAACCCCAGTCTCTCCCACTCGGCTCTATCCCGCTCCAGATTCGCTATGCCGTTCTCTGCTTCTCGGAGCACCTCGACCCATTCGACAGATAACTCAGATAAGCTACCAGCCTAGAGAAACAGAGATGCAGCGTTAGAACGACAACGTCTACGTGAAGATGTGGTCACGTCGAGGGAACGAGCTCACCTGAGAAGCATATTGCTGTATCAATGCTGCCACTCTGCCCTCGAGTTCCTCAGCTGTAGCCGCATCCTCCGTATACCTCTTTACAAGCGTATTCAATCGTGGTTGCAATGGCACGTAATCTGCGACACTAATCAACACACGATTTCGGTCACCGAGATGTTCGTACATACCAGGCAGCTTCCTCGCGCCGGCAACGCCTTTCTCTTCCAATGACGCGATCTCGCGTACATCACAATCCGCCGCGCAGACACCTGTTGGAAGATCGGTCAAAAAGGCATTCCGCTCGACTGCATTCATGCCGCCATACGCCTGAGTGGAAGGTAACGAGCCGCTGAGCGCAAATGCTGGTGCAAGCAAGTGACCATGCTGCTAATCTACACACTTTTGTTAGACTGATTATACTTCGTGAGCACCAGGAATAACTTCTCCTCTTACAGGTATATCTCGCACAAAGCCCATCCGCCGCACGCAGTGCTATATCTCTCAACGATCCGTGAGTCGCCTGAGCTCTGCCTGGACCATACACTCTCACATATGCGCATTACGAGCATCCCACCGCACATACCCGCCTGCTCGATATACACCCGTTCTCGCTCTTACACGGAGAGAGACACAGACGATTCTTGCGCCACGGAGTAGTGCTGCTCCGTAACAGTTCAGCGTCAACTTTTGCGCCCAAGAGGGATCCAGTCACTTGAGTGGCGGCAACTGCGGTGACCGTGGCGTTTGCGGCAGGCTATTTGAATTTAGATTTACAGTCCTATTTTGAGGATGTTCGGTGGGAGAGTATCGCTGGGCGCGCGCGCGCTCGTCGCCGGTCGTCGATGCGGCGGTGGCAGCGTCACCGTCGCCGTCGAGCATTGACTAGCCTGTGCTTGACAGGCCCCAGCGATTCCTCATATGGTGTTGAGCACTAAGCAATTGTGATGAACATGTTTCGCAACTCTGAAGATACAGCTCCAGGAGATGGAAGATGGCGTTAAGCCAGAGCTGAAACGCTGGTGGGGGTCGAGCTGAGCGAAACCGGCTCAGCCGGCCCGGGGACCGAGCGAGCCCGAGTTCAAGCGACGTCTGGCACTGCGATGTTTGCTTCAAGCTTTGGGGTTCTTGTCTTGAGACTTTCGGATGCCTGGTGCTTAGAGATCTCACACTGAAGTAATCAGTGCACTTACGACGTCGCCGCGCTCACCGACAACGGCATCGCTGCGTTATAAGTGTCGACGAAGCATTCATCCCAGTGCGCCATGACCATTCAACCCTGGCAGTCAATTCTTGGTCGCTCCCTCTCAACATTCCTTAATATCCATAAGCCTATTTGTCACCTGGCTAGGAGTAATCCAAGAGCGTGGCATCAAAGGACGGGCACAAAGTGATACTACAGTTGCACCACATTCGGGACCTATCCTCACGTCGACGACGTCTTCGCCTCGGTCAAGTTATCTAAATGGAAAGCGGATTAACCACACGATCCTACTACATGTAATGTATGTATTTGAAGTGACGAAACATGGTTTGCGGGTCATTTTGTAAAGAAGCAGAGGCTAAGTCGAAAGATGGTATGCGGAATCTGAATGCATCGCTCAGCCCTCATACTGAGGCGGACGCTCTCCAGGTTCGTGACGACTTTGCACTAAGTCATAAAGGCGACGGATCAGAGTCGGCAACTCTGCAGGGTCGGCCTGCTCCGACGCCGTGCCTTGTCCATAGCCGCTGTCCCAGGCTGACGTTGACACTGGTGCACTCTCTGATGGGGCGACCCCCGACGAAGGACCCACGTCCTGGCGCGGTGTATAGAAATGATGCCATTTGCCAGTGTTTGAACGAGCAGTGGTCGAATGAAGCACAAAGGGCTCGACATCCGTCGTGGTGTTCATACGGATGGGGACTAGGGATCCACTCCGTGCTGCTTCGCGGTCACGGAGATGACGTCGCCACAGAAAGAGCCCCGCGACAATAGCGGCAACTGCAACAACAGCGCCAACTACACTACCGGAGATAACTCCAGCGTTCTGATTGCTTGCAGGGACGCTTTGGCTCGGGAACGAGGTTGACCTGACTTGTAAGTCAATGGCAGCGACGGTTCATTAGTCCAGGTCACGCACGAGTCCGCCGGGAGGACAAAGCTGATTGCCGCATTAAGAACATCCAGTGCCGCGATATTCCCTCCAGGTATAAAGTTACTGAGGTATGCGTCGGTCGCATTGCTCGAGGGATTTGCACGACACCAGATCACTCACGAGCTCGGCGGGCCAGTCCAATCAGTCGTATAAAAGTCCGTGTTAGGCTCTCGCGCGTGGTCCAGAAGTGCGTTGAACTTTTGACAGTAAGCTCTCAACATAGCACCATCTATCAGATCCAAGGCATGTACCTGAACGGTAATATATGCCTCAATATAATCGGCAAGAGCCGAGCCAGGGTTGCGCATACGAGCTTCTGCAAGTGCACGAACAAATATACCCTTGTCGATGCTGGTTTTGTCACCTGGATTGGGGGACTCTGCCTCTTCTTTAGAGACTGCTGATCTCGATGAGCGAATCGCAGACTCGCCTTTGATTATGCCGTTGTCCAAGTCCCAAACCGAGAGTGTCGCGAGATTCGGGACGGCCGTCTCCAGGCTAAGAATGGTAAATGAGCTTAAGAGCGCCCTGAATGAGGTAGCATACGCGCAGCGACGTCAAAGTCTCATTTCCAGTGATGTTTGCCCAGACAGAAAGCCCTACAAGTACGTTATTCACGGGCGGCAAGCAGTTAATCCTGTTGTCGACTTGCCTTCTATAAACCACTGATTGAGAGTAGACAAGTCATCGATCGCTGTGCAATTAGACGGGAAGAAGGTACGATAAAACACCGTTCCATTCCATAGGTGATTTATGGCAAAGTCCAAAGAGAGTTGAGCCGCCTGCTGGTAAACGGGGTCCCGAGTTTGTTCAAATAAGTATGCAGACAGCCTGAAGAGTGGTCGCGTTTGAGTTCAGTAATAGAAGCCAAGTCGCAAGTACAACGCACGTCATGAATGGAGCTACAGTGAATGCAGTTATCTCCGTATCATTCTGCACGCCCTCGGTCTGAATAAGTACTAGTCAGCAAACAGATGGCTGAACCAATACAGACCATTCTTACAAAGAATACACCGCCCGCAAAAGTCCCTGAAGTTACTTTGTTCGAGACCCCTTGTGGTCATAGAAGCGATGGTTACTCACCAGTACAATCCGGGGGCGGAGAGAATGATACGTTACGTCCGATGCCAGTACCATTGACCGCCGCACTCGGAGTTATGAAAGCATTCATATAGGTTGTATTGTATGCGGCAATCGCTTCGTCGAGCAGGGACTGTTGTCGATATGTTCGATATGCATAGAAGAAAGCAAGTCCCCAGTAGATGGCATCACTGTTGAGAGTACCCGGAGGTTGTCCATAGAAACCGTACTGCTGACGGTACTCCAGAAGACTATTAGTGACGGTACTGTTCCAGGTCGAGTTTCCGCTATAATAGTCCTGAAGGATAAGTACAGCGAAGACGCTGGTGAGGTACTTGAGTTGAGGAAGATCTGTAATCAGTGAGTGATATGCCTGTCCAACGCAAAAGAAGAGATGTGCACCGTTCTGTGCAGTCGTATCGACGCGAGCAAGGAGAGATGTGGCTGCTCTATTGGCCAGCATTTCACGCGATTCGCGGCTGTAGTTTGACGTCGTCCCCTATTGTGGTCAGCCCCGATCTCAACTGTAATATCGCGTGTTATGCGCACTATCCACTTCGAAGGAATAGCGAGGCCTTGTCCCACTACAGCCACTGAGAATTCCCATAAGAATATAGTTATTGTGAGCAAACGGGACGGCGAGAAGCAACAGCGCATATTGAAACACGAAGGGGTTTGCGATCGTGCAACGGATAGCGGGAGAAAGAGCGCAACGAACCCCACGCTGTACATATAGAGCGCTGAAGAACTGAACCCACAAGGGTCGCACGGAATTTTAGGGTCCAAACTATAGCAAACAAATCAGCGTGTGCAACTGGTTGTCGGTCGGTCCGGCGCAGATCGTCATGTTACGAATACAGTCTCAGGGTCGACGGTAGAAATTGTAGCCGAGTCCCATTCAGCTCAGAAGGCCAATCAGAACTTATAATCTATGCACAAAACAAAGATATCCTACAATGTTGAGTGTAATGATGGATTGACTATTGATGGTCACTGGGAACGACAAACTTCGATGATCACCGGAAGCGTCGGGAGAACTACCGAATGCCAGTACTCGGGGAGACGATTGTGGCCCGGCGCGTCTGATGAGATCTGACTGCTAAGCGCTGAGCGCTGAAGATTCGGTCGAGGAAACACCCGCTGCATCAACCCGTACCAGACTAGACGTTCGCCTGTACACCTGCATCTGGTACTGGTGTTATCAGTCGAGAAAAGTCCGACGTATAAGCAGGAGTGAGCTTACCTGTGCGGATATTGTTGTAGCAGTACTGCCACTCTGCTCTCGAGCCCAACTTTTTATACTTCTCCGACGTCCGTACATATCAGGCAGCTTCCCGTCGCCGGTGACGCCCTTCTCCCCCGACAGCGCAATCTCGTGCATATCGAGATCCGCCGCGCGGACATCTGGTTCGAGTTCGGTCGAAAACGCCCGCGGCTCTGCTGAACTCATGCCGCTACACGCCGGAGTGGAAGGTAACGAGCTGAGCCCAAATGTAGGTGTAAGCAAATGACCGTCCTGCTGATCTCCATACTGCTATTAGTCTGAGTGAATGTCAGTGAATGTCAGGAATAACTTCTCCTATTACACCTATATCTCGGACAAATCACATCCGCCACACGCACTGTTAGCGCTCTCATGATCCGCGAGTCGCCCGGGCCTCAGCTCTGGCTGCGCCATCCAGTCTTCCCTATTCACTCTACAACACCCTACCGCCCATGCTCGCCTGCCCAATATACTTCCATTCTCTCTCTGTGGGAGAGAGAGAGAGATACGAACTTCCTGCTTCGCAGTACAGCGCTGCTTCGTAACGCCTCACCGTCAGGTTGAGCGCCCAAGAGGAAACCAGTCACTTGGACGGCGGTGAGGGGAATTTCCGGTGTACAGTTTGAATTCAGATGCACAGTCGTATTTCGAGGACCTTTGGGAGAGTATCGCTGGGCTGACTGGCTTGAGAGAGCCTGTGTGATCGCGCGCGCGGTCGTCGCCAGTGCGGTGGTGGCGTCTCGCATTCAAGTATCGACCGACCTGTGGCCGCGGTGATGTTCCTTGTGATATTAAGTAGGGAGCATTTTTATGAACATGTCACCAGGAGATGGAGGATGACGTTAAGAGCTGAAAGCGCTGGTGGTGGTCGAGAGCGCAACCGGCTCAGCCGGCCCGGGACTGACTTGCGAGCCAGAAGTCCAAGCGAGCCAAAGTACGTCTCTCACTGCGATGTCCGCTTCAAACTTTCGGGCTTCTTGGCTTAAAAAAATTCGGGTGCTCAGTGCTCAATAGTGAACTTACGTCACCGTTCAATCATGGCTGCCACTTGTTCTCGTCATTATACCTATAAACCCACTAGTCATCTGACTAGGAGGATGGGCGTAAAACCAAAGGACGGGCGCGGAGTGATACTATAGCTGCACTATATTCGAGACCTAATATCCTCACATGCACGTCGACGTCTCGTCCCAATGTCAATGAAAAGCGGGTTGACTACGCGATCCGTACTGGTTACAATGGATGCATTTGCAGTGGTGAAACATCGTTTACAGCTATAAATGGGTCCTACAACTGGGGGATGGTGCAGAGTCGGAGGCTCGGTATAATTGGCAACTCTGCAAAGGTCATCGCCTCAATCGCGACAAATCAGATTGCAGATAATTCCTGAGTATGACCATCTCAGTCCTCATACTGTGGTGGTGGAAGCTCCCCGGATCCATTGCGACCCTGTAGTATCAAGTCGTGAAGACGCCGAAGCAGAGTCTGAAACTCAGTATGCTCGGATGTCGTATCCTGGTCGTAGCCTCTGTCTTGTGTGGACGACGACGTCGGCATAGCCTCGGCCGGGGTAGCCGACGACAGTCGGGTTTCGTCGTCGCGCCCCGTAGTATAGAAGCGTCGCAGCTTGCTAGAGCGCGTGCGGGATGACTGTAGCACAAATGGCTCGACATTCGACGCGAGCCCTCCTCGAGTGGAGCGAGAGGACCCCTGGTGAAGTATTGGGTCGTTGTTGGTGTGGTTGTGACGTCGACGCCACCAAAAGGCTGCGAGGATGATGGCACTTGCGACGATACCGCCGACTACACCGCCAGCGATGGCCCCAGCGTTGGGTTTACTCATGAGCTTTGCAGTATTGCTATGCATCATTGCTGGACTGGAACCTCCAGACGATGACGCCGAGCTTTCCCGAAGTCAACAGCGGTGACAGTCTATCAAGAACTAGATACGCACTGTGGCGGCGCTACAAAGCTAAATGCAGCATTGAGAACGTCAAGAGCTGCAATATTGCCGGAAGCGATGAACGTCCTATCCTACAAGTTAGTTTCGAGAGACATATGAAATGAAGCGTGGCATTGACGAGTTTGTAGGGCCACTGGACCACGCGGTCGTGTAAAAGTCGGTGTTGGGCGCACGAGCATGGGTCAGAATAGCATTGAACTATCGGAAGAAACTGTCAGCATCCACGAATGACGACAGTCGACCCACAGACCTGAACGGTAACATATGCCTCTATATAATCGGCAAGAGCCGTGTTGGGATTGCGCCTACGAGCTTCCACAAGCGCTCGGATAAATATACCTTTATCGATGCTGGCCCAGTCTTGCGGGCTATACCCCTCTACATTCTATGAGCAATGCCAGACTGAATGGTAAGAATCGCGACTGTACCTATGATTATGCCATTGAGTAACGAATAACTCGGAAAGGTTGTCACACTAGTCACGACCGTCTCTAGGCTATCATCGAGAAATGAGCGATGCAGACTGAGAGCGATTCAAGTCAGGCAGGAATACATACAACGATGTCAAGGTATCGTTCTTGGTCACGTTTGCCCAGACCGATAGGCCTAGATGTATGTCACTCATACAGTGCAGCAGATATAAGCGCTTTTAGCGTACCTTCAACAAACCACTGATCGAATGAGATCCAGGTAGGGGCTACTGTGCAACTCAATGGATCAAACGCGTCCTGAAAGACTGTCCCATTCCACAAGTGATTGATGGCGAAGTCCAACGAGAGTTGGGCTGCTTGCCGGTATACGGGATCTCCTGTTTCCTCGAACAAGTAAGCCGACAATCTGATGGAAGATCACGTCAGCCTGGCGGCGTAGTACGCAGCGACGAAGTAGAACACACGTCATGAATGCACCCACCGTGTATGCATTTATATCAGTAGCACTGTGCATATCTCTATACTGTGAACAGGGAATGTCAGCGAACGAACAGTGGCCTCGATCGTGAGTCAGTCGTACCACGAATACCCCTCCGGCATATGTCCCTATCGTTCCTTGAGCTTCTGTTTGCGTTATATGTAGAAGCGAGAAATACAGACCATTCGCTGTACAGTTACGAGGTGGGAAGAATGATACGTTGCGCCCAGCGCCGGTGCCAGTGAATGCTGCGCCGGGGGTGATGAATCCGCTCGTGTAGGTCACATTGTATGCAGCCACCGCTTGATCGAGCAGAGGTTGTTGCCGGTAGGTACGATATGCGTAAAAGGACACAAGTCCCCAGTAGACAGAATCAGTGTTGGCAGTACTCGAAGGAGAGGGGGCGCCATAGAAACCGTAGGCTTGGAGATAATCGAGTAGGCCATTCGTCGCTGTATCATTCCAGGTCGAGTTCCCGCTATAGTAGTCTTGCAAGGCAAGCACAGCAAAGGTACTACCAAAATATCTGACATGGGGGAGGTCTGACAACATCGTCTTCGTAGTGAGGCTGACATGTGTTTGCTACATGAGATATTTGCGTACCGGGAGGGCTGGAACCCAGGTTGGGTGCTGTCTGAACGGTTGGATCTACATGGGCGAGGAGAGCGGTAGCTGCCCCGCTCGCTAATGCCTCGCGCGATTCGCGGCTGAGTCCTGACGTAGACCCCTACATCCTCTATCAGTCAGAATGTTGAGAGCAATGTCGTAGCGTATACGCACCAACCAATTTGACGGGACAACGATGTCTTGCCCTAACGCGATTAGGAAGGACCAGCCTAATAAGGCAGCAAGGAGTAAGGCCCGGACATTCTGCGACATGGTGACTAATTCCTTGGTAGCCGGATGCGATGGCGACCTAAGCAACTCCCTGACTTGTACGCGCACTTCTGGAGATCGATAAGGCCGGAGAGTAAGTGAAAGTCAAGAGATGGATGTCGACCGCTTCGGAATGACGAAATGTGAAGCGGCGCGCGCTATATGAGGCACAGCCAGCCTGTTCACAGGGGCGGCAATACGTCTGGTGCAAATCATAGAAGGACAGATACGTCCTAGCTATGGCGACCGTTGTGCCCGGCAAAGTTGGCGCCGACCATGTTAGCCGTGAAGCCGACCCATGATGCATCATGGACCACAACTTACTACGTGCGGGACGAATCGGCGTGTACGCCGTCAGCAGGGTGTCTAGCATCCATTAGGCCCGTATTTTTAACGCGACAGTCGTGAAGCAGTATCGTTAGACCTGGGGAAGTACGCGGCGTCCGAACAGCTTTGCCTGCTAATGAGCACTTGCTGTCCAACAGCCATGGCAAAGGCATAGCATCATATGTAATAGTATTTCAATTCCGTAATCGTCACGAGTTTCTCAAGGCGGCCGACCGAGAGTGAAGAGAACACAAGCATTCAAGTGAAGCCAGCTCTCCTCCAGTATCGCGCCGGATATGCGTACGTGCCAGTGTTCACCAGCGGCCTACGTAGGACCTCGTGAGATGATTTGACGATGTTGCGAGTATCTTCGGGCGCCGAGCGACGCCAACGGGCATTAATATTGCGCCGCGGCTGACTGCATACGTGCCAGAGAACGTCTGATCAAGTCTGGCCAGGGATACGCGGCGGTGCTGGCACTGAGGGCGATACCTCGGCACTGAGAAGATTCGTCCAGTGAACGAAGACGTGGGTATGCCGTCGTAGTTTGAGTACAAGCGGCCTATTTTGTGGAGTCACAACATATCGCCCGTTGTTACACTGCCACATCGCCTACGTTTCTCCCATGTATCCGCCGGAGCAAGCGGTGGTACGCTCCTCACTCTTGATCAGAGTCATAACGTTATACCACGACGATCTTTGGGTATACTGTGCGTCCACATAGGCTCTGCAACTCACTACGGTACCTGTCAATAGTGCTCATCACCCTTCATGAAGCCAAAGGACGTACGACACGTAATCACATCAGCACTCGACGCGGCAGTGCAATGTCGTATCGATACATCCGGCTCATTCGTACCCAAGTCTTTCTCGCTCGGCTTTATCGCGCTCCAGACTGGCTATGCGGTTCTCCGCTTCTCGGAGCACCTCGTCCCATTCAACGAACAATTCGGATAAGCTATCAACCTGAAGGGACGGATAGACCCGTTAGAATGACAGGAGGCACGAGAAGATGTAGCCGCGTGGCGGGAATGAGCTTACCTGCGTAGCGTATTGCTGTATTAAGGCTGCTACTCTGCCCTCGAGTTCCTCAGCTGTAGCCGCATCCCCCGTATACTTCTCTACAAGCGTATCTAGTCGAGGTTGCAACGGCTCGTAATCTGCAACATCATTCAACATACGATTCTAGTCACCGAATTGTTCGTACATACCAGGCAGCTTTCCGGCGCCAGTAACGCCCTTCTCCTCCAGTAGCGCAATCTCGCGCATATCACGATCCGCTGCGCGGACATCTGGTTCAAGTTCGGTCAAGAATGCATCCAGCTCCGCTGCACTCATGCCCTCGTACGCCGGAGTGGAAGGCAAAGAGCCGCTGAGCGCAAATGCAGGTGTAAGCAAGTGACCATGCTGCTGATCTACATTCTATCGTTAGACTGATTATATTTCTATAACCGCAAGAAATGACTGTGCACTGACAATGATCGACAAAGCGCCGCAGGCTGTCGTGCGCCTGTATAATCTCGTCCATCCTCTTCTGCAATTCTCCTGTACTCCGTACAAGCGTCTCGCCACCCGCACCCGCCTTCTCCACAAACTTTCCCTTCCCTTCCGCACCACTTCTCACTCCAAACAATATCGCTTCTAGCCATTTCAGCCGCAACTCTAACGCCTGTGCGGGATCGAGCGGTTTGGGAGGTGGCAACTGCGGTAATGGCGGCATCGTCGGCAGGTTATTTGTGTTCGCATTTGTGTTCGAACTTGAGGCTGATTGTTGTGGATGTTGAGGTGGCGAGTATAGCTCGGCTGGGAAAGCTTGCATGATTGCGCTTGCGCTCGATGGCGGATTGTCGGGTGGCGGAGATGCCGGCGGCGTTGAGCCAGGTGTCGATCCGCCTGGGCGTCCAAGGCGATGACGTGTGTGGTCTCCAACGAAGGATGATCCAATGAACATGTTCTTGGCCATCTTGGGAAATAATTCGCAAGTAAGGAATGGAAGATGGTGGCAAGAAGGAAGCGCTGCACAAGCTTGTGCGGCGCTGCCTCGGTGCCGCGTCGGGCGCGTTGCCAGAGATCGGGTGGCCGGGCCGATGTGGCCCGCCAAACTTGATGTTGAACCTCCATCACTGCACTACACATACTTCTGCTTCTTTTTAGCGTCTTCTTGAGTGCCATAGAGCTGCTAGCTAGCCGTTTCCCATCGATATTTCTACGTGCGCTATATCTTGTGCACTCATCTTAGGCGAATAGCAGCCCGATAAGACTTGAGGAGTCGAGTTCAAGCTCGACGGTGCGCATGTTGGCTGGAAACCAGGCAAAGCTATACATTGGAAGATGATGTGTACTGGTGACTACGGAGGCCATTGTATAGTACGGCGACCAACATGCGTACAGTCCGACGGGGCCCGGTCTTCGACAACAGCACGAAAGCAAGACACAAAACAAGATCAAGTACAAAAAGCATGCAACACCCGGAGCATATTGTAGTTGTGTTGAGGTACAGTGGAGTTCGTCGGTCGCTGGGACTCTTCGGGGTATGGGTAGCGTGCGCCATCCAGATACGGCATGCGGCCCTAACGCATGCAATGTATCTGATTGGCCGCTTAGGCTGAGGCGAGAGAGGCACGGCGGTCCAGAAGTGATGTGCGGCCCTTTACGCACGTCAAGGATCTGGAGGCCGAGATAATGATACAGGTATAGGTCGTTGAGCGTCCGACGTGTGTTTGGCGCGGATTGCAGAAGACGAGGCAGAACGGGGGGAATGAGCGTGAGTCGTGAACTTGGGAAGAACTTTAGACCTCTGCCGACTGAAAGCCATAGAGAACTCACATGAGATGCTGCCACAGCGCTTTATCCTACCACCTGTGCGTGTATATAAGCGGAGGACAAACGGTGTGGCCGGTAGCTATATGGTGTGCTTGACGAGCGACCACTGCACGAGCACGTCGCGGATGCGCTCGTTGAGAAGGTGCCTGCACTCATCGCAGGTGAGATGCTCGCCCAATGGGCGCAGAGCAGAGTCTATCGCGCCAGGAGAAAGCCCTAATGGTATGTGTATGAGCATCCATCACGCCAGCTCGCGACTAGTGTGGGACGTGAAGGAAGAGGACATACCAGCTTTGGGCTCCCAGGTGAGCGAGCCGACTGCGAGCACCCAAGCGTTCTGAAGACGGCGCTGATCGAATATGCCACATTCAAGCGTGGGCAAATGCGATCCTGGGTGTGGATGAAGTATGCGCTTGAGCGCCTCTATGCGACCAAGATGGAGGAAGAACAACCGTCTTAGGTATGTCGGTCCTACGCGCAACGCCGTCGCGTCCGTCAGGTCGGCCAAAGAGAGCGAGAGCAGGTATGGCGATACCGCAATCGCTAGTGGCTCGAGATCACGCGAGGCGGCCAACTCGAAGCACTCGAGACCGTGTGCGGGCGCTAAGGCCAGGACGAGGGAGAAAAGCGGCGTGCCGGGCAGGGCGTTCACTTTGGACGGCATGCCACAGGTTTCCATCGCGTTGAAAGCGGCGTCTACATCCTCGATCGGTGGACGGAAATGTTGCAACGAAATCCCGTAGACGGCGTGTAGCAAGATATTGAGCACGCTACCGGACAGAGGAAGGTGCAGATGGCGAGTCTCGAGTTGGTCGTTCGGAGTGGGCGGGTAAATGAGTGAGGCAAAGCCATTGGTGGATGCGGCGAGAAGGCGGTGAGAGTGCACGCTGAAGAAGACACCGTCCGCAGACTCTATCGTCATGTCTGACGCCAGCGCGTCGAGCAGCGCGCCTGGATGGAAAACGACCGAAATTGCTACCTCGGTCTGGGCGTCTCCATCAAGGGCACCGTCCTGGAACTCGACTCAGTGATATGTATCTGATAAAAATACATGCAGAAGGAAACTTACCTCGATCTGCGTCTGCAGCTGTCGCAGCATCGCGACCGTGTTCGTCGAGGATCCAGAGCCAGAGCCATCCGACTCTGCACCAAGTTGCTCGCCGTCGGGTATGGGGAGATCGATGCCAGTGTCGCCAGCGACGAGCTGGAGGATCGCGTCCGAGTCGACGCCTTCCATGGTCGTGTATCTGAGAAGGCTCGAGGAGACGGGCTCGAGCAAACGAGTCGGGGCAAAGACATGTTCGATCGCACAGCAGGCAGTTTATATATGTCGCCTTGCGCGGAAGACTCCGAACGACCTCGTACTTTCGACGCGCTGTGCGGCTCGTCGCGGAGCAGAATGCGAGTTCTCCGGCGGCCCGCAAATGGTAGTTTGGCTCACCAATGACTACAAGGTCGGCTCGCACAGCACCCGGAAAGGACTCCACCGTTCGATTTCATGGCTACAGAGCTCCAAATCCCGGCCGTGCGGGCACAGCAGTAAGCTGGTTCCGAACCGGCGGCAAAGTCGGGACGACCGAGACTCACGGCTGCTAATTGACTGCGCACTATAAACTGAAAGCCCTTAAGACATTCACGTGTTATACGTTCTGCCGCACAACTATCCCAAATAGAACTAGCTTTAGCATTTGGTGGCGGTTCGCCGAAATAAGCTCCGCGGAGTGGAAACTGGAAATTGTAATTCATGTTCACTCTTATGTTTCCATTCACATCCTGCGATGTTCTAGACACGACTCGCATAGGCAAGAAGGCAAGAGTAGCACGCTTCGTCAACATGAGATAGGAGCACACAGCCGAGTCGGACAACCGAACTGGCCGTCGGGTCCAGGTTGGTGCACGGAGCTTCGACTCAGTGGTGCGGGCTGCGGGACGCGGGGTAGCTCCACGTGCTATGCGCGTGGCTTACTCAGCCAGTTATTCTCACACTTTTCGCCGGCACACCGGCGCTAAATGCGCGGGCGGCACTTCTCATCGGACCACCACCAGTCCTCTTTGTCATCTCTACGCGCATACATACGGTCACTCTTCCGAAATATTGTACAGCTTTTAGGTGATACCCGAGATTGCGGGCTTTCTCGCTTCTTTTCACGGGCTCGGATCCTGGCAGTGTACCGACTGCCGAACAAGGCCGACTACGCGTACCGCGTCAAGATGACTGAAGAGCGTGCCGTGAGTGCTCTGCGTTTGTCTTCATGGAGTTCAATCCTCCGACACGTGAAAAAGAATACCAGGAAACGCAAACGCGCTCCAGGCAAGATAGTCGCGGACCCGCACTCGCAGCCTCGGATTGAAACATTGCCTCCGTCTTCGCCGCTAAGATCTCCTCGTCCACTCGGTCGTCTGACTCGCCAGCGGCCTCGGAAAGCACGCTCTGATAGTCCCGATCCTATTGAAAATCTGTTTAATGGACGGTCGCGAACTGCGTCGCCAGAACCAAACAGCCCTTCAATCGCTGCTTTAGGCCACAGAGACTCGTCGTTCACTATCGCTGCTTCCTCAGACTTCGACGAACTTCCCTCCTCTGAGCCTGGCACCATAGAATCTGAAGCCGCACCTCTGACCATCGAACAACTCCTTCGTCGAATCACCGGCAAACCCAACCTGAAGATTGCTCGGTCTCGAAAGAGCTCCAATAAACGCCGGCGTCTGTCGGGACCTGAGCCTCAGAAAGCTCGCGAAACTCCTAGCACTGCACGTCGAAAGGGAAAGAACGCCGACGCCCGGCCCGTGGGGTTCTCCGACCGGCTGCTCATGGCGGCAGCCACATCTGGAGTTGAGCTTGCGGACGACGCGTCTTGTCTCCCGCCGGACGGCCGTAAACCACTTCCATTACGCAGAGTGGGTAAGTAGCCTCGCGAATTCTCGATCAGGGACACAGCCTGACTACTTTGTCCGGTTGTAGAAGTGGATGATACGATTCAATCGTCGAGATATCCGCTGCGAGAGAACCGGCGCGCCGCGCAGCCCGGCTCTTCACGCAAGAAGGCGCCCTTTAAGGCTGATTCCAAACCGAAACCTCTCGATCTCGTACCACTCGAGCAGCCATTCGTGACCCGCAAACTCAAGTCAGGCAATAAGCGTTGAACGCCTCATGTATCATACCCTCCCTCTGCATTGCACTACGTTTGAACATCCCGGACCTGTTAAATGCCTTTAGTATCACCCCTGCAAACGTTGTCTTCCTGTATCGCTATCCTCTTGTGCGCGTGTCTGCCGTTATCCCTTGCAACATGTATCTTGTTATCTTGTACGCTCCATACTGCTATCGCCCCGCTGCTTGTACATTGATGCTCTCACCCTCATCCCGACGTTTCTATCGCTGTATTACATACTGTACTGTCACCGACGACGCATATCGAACCACTCTTGCACAATCGCACGATCAGACAGAACACCTCTGAAATGTAGAGCTTCTGTACAGTCCGCCCAGTTGCACAGCACTATACGATCTTAAAGCGACCGAAATTCGAATTTGAACGATGAACCCTCGTTGTCGATGCTTGTATCGAACCACTCCTGCTGAATGATACGAGTGGGCGCGTGATTATTTGGATACTGCAGCTGTACAGCGTTCACAACTCCTGCACTGCACGCTAATGAACCCGAAAGCCAAAGCCCCTAATTAACGCGGTCACGTTCTCGTTGATTGATGGAACGCGTTCCGCAGACGCGTCGTGCCTCAGTCCACCACCTCTGCACCTTCCCTCTACCTCACTCACCTACCATGTCAGACTCAGAAGACGCCGGACCCTCCCTCATCTCTTCAGAAGAAGCTCGTAGCGTTCCCTCAATACCCGACGCTTCGGTACCGCTGACCGCCTCGTACACGTACCACTCGCCGACGCCCACCGCCCCCGGACCATACATCCTCGGTGTAGATGAGGCTGGACGCGGACCTGTACTCGGACCTCTTGTATATGGTGTCTCATACTGTCCTGTGGCATACAAGGAGCAATTGGAAGATCTCGGGTTCGCAGGTACTGTCAACTCCGTGAGCTCAATGAGCTTTAAAGCTGAATATGTGGTTGGGTAGATTCGAAGACGCTCACGGCTGGCTCGCGTTCGAATCTTCTGGATACGCTATGTAGCGACCCACCCAATCTGGGATGGTCAGTGCGAGTCATAAGGTCAGCCGCCCAGTACTAGATATCACGCGGTGAGACTAAACGTATGTGTAGCCCGCAAGACATCTCCGCTGGCATGTTAAGGCGACCACCGATCAACCTGAACAAGCAGTCTCAAGACGCAACTATCCTGCTCATACGAGAAGTTCTACAAAGAGGCATCGAGTTATCTGAGGTGCGCCTGCTTCGTTCAAAGGTGTGAACATTATAATGACATCAACTCTCCGCACTAGATCTACGTAGACGCCCTTGGCCCCATCAAACCCTACGAGGCCATGCTCTCCTCCCTCTTCCCCGGTATATCCATAACAGTAGCAGCCAAAGCCGACTCCAAATACAAGATCGTCGGCGCGGCAAGTATAGGAGCGAAAGTAACGCGCGACGCCTGGATCGAAGGGTGGTTGTTTGAGGAGGAGCATCCGTTGGCCGAGGATAAAGAGTCGAGATGGACGCAGGAGCTGGGGAGCGGATATCCGAGTGATCCGAAGACGAAGGAGTGGATCAGGAAGTGTTTGGATGGGACGTTTGGGTATCCTGGGCTTGTGAGGTTCTCGTGGACGACGGTCAAGGTCGCGTTGGAGAAGGACGGGCATAAAGTGTCTTGGTTCGTACTTTTTGTCCGCTATCTGGTGACCTCGACTTAAGCCGCAATCTAGGATGGACGATGAGAACGTATCCCTGGCAAAGTCGTTCGCATCCGTGAGCGGAGTAGACAAGGACCGGTGTATAGTGACCAAAGATCTCGGGCTCAGCAGCGTATCCGTCTTATAACACCTATGCTACTATACCCTTTCCTACTACTATCTTATCATATCTGTACAATACCATGAATCTACAGTCCATAAAGCACGAATAAAACATTTTCAAACACGCGCAGATTTGGGCGGCGGCGTCCCACTCGGATCCTCCCCCGCCTTCCTCTTCGTCCCAAAGCCGAACGTGACCTTCGACCTATCCGAAGGCACAGGCGTACCAGACGGTGTATTCTCCGCCGTAAAGCTCGCGATCCTCGAGAAGCCCGCCCTCGGCGCCGGTGAACCATTAGGACTGGGCGTGTTCATGGCCGTCGGTACAGCGCTCATCGGCGCAGGCACGGTCATAAATCCACCATCCAGCGTCTGTATCCCACCAGCATTCTTCCCACCCTTACCCTCCTTCCTCTCCTTCTTCTTCTCCGTCTTGCCTTTGCCTTTAACCAAAGGCTGCGGATCTAGGTATCCCTCCGCCTGCGGCACCGTCCCCCTATTGCCAACTGACAACACGAAATGCGCCTGCCCCGTCTTCTCCTGACGCGCAGCGAAAGCCGCGGACATACCAGTAGGCGTATCGCTCGAAAGCATAGCCTCCTGTTTCTTCTCCTCCGCAATCTTCTTCAACCTCTTTTCCGTCTTCATCTTCCCGCTACCCTTCCCATGGAACCGATGCGAAAGGGCTTTCCAGGCTTCCTTGGGCGTGAGCTCGCGCCCAAACTCGTCGTGGTAGACGATGTTCACGTCCGGCTTATAGTGTCGGAAGGCTTCGGCTGCCGCACGAGCTTCTTGTTGCTCCCGTACACGGTTCTCGTACTCGCGCTGAGCTTGGTCCTTCGGTGCACCACGCGCCCGTAGACGCTCGAGCTCGCGTTCGGCAACGCGGTGCCGTTGATCCGCAAGCCACAAGTCGCGTTCGCGTTGTATACGCTCGCGCTCGCGCAAATCTGCTGTGGGAGGCGCAAGCAGGCCCTGTTGTCGTAGAATGTTGACCGTCGATCCCAAGCCCGAACCGAACGTCTGCTCTGCCGACGTCCCGACTTCAATATCGCCCGGACCTCCAGCCGCGGCAGCTTTCGCACGATCCTCCGCCTCTTGCTCGTTCAGCATGTTCTCGATGGCGTTGAGCATTGCTCCCTCGTCCTCCTCTTCGTCCTCCTCCTTTACAGCAACCTCCACGCCTTCCATCGGTTCATCCGCATCCACGGGCGCTGTTGTTGATGTCGCCGCAGGAGCGGCGCTGGCCTCTCGAACCTCCTTCTTGACCACTACAGGCTCATAGTTGATCGCCCGCACGAACTCGGACGTATCGTCAATAACCAAACCTCCCTTCTCGTCAGGCTCGGCGTCGACATCGATAGCATCGCCGTTAGACGTTGTCTGTGCGCGTTCCTCGGCAACTGAACAGCGCGTCAATATCACGATAAAAGACAGTCAGGCGGGAGGGAACGTACTCTTCCGTGCGATCTCCTCTGGTGTCAACTTCTTCGTCTTCATCTTTGCTCGCCGCGTACGTGCAAGTGCCGCCTGAAGATCGTCGTCGTCCACAAAGTTGGCGTCCAGATTCCGCTCGCGGGCTATAGGTACAATGTCGACGTCCATTCCCTCGCCTGGCGGAGGTGCGGTGTCGTCCGCTTCGGCTTTGCGTGTCGAGCGCTTCTTCTTCGTCTTGGGTTTCTTGAAACCGACGTCGCCTTTCTGGAGGTAGTCCGAGATCTCAAGACCCTCTGTATAGTATATCAGCTTTAGATCACCGTGAAAGCGGCCGAATATACGTACTAGAGTAGTCGATCGACAGCAAGGACTTATTGACAGACGCCGCCGCCTGCTCCTCCTTCTCCCGCTCCACCGCGGTACGAGTCGGCATAACAGAAGCTCCCAGCCGGAACCCGCTCTCCTTCGGTCCTTCCAGGAAGTCATCGTACTTCGCCAACAGAGACCGTTTCATTCCCGCGCGCCCGTCCGTGAACTCATCGTCGTCGTAGCCGGTATAGTCGCGCTTCTTGATCTTCATCTCGTTGCGCTCCTTCGTACGTTCTTCTTCAGCCATTTCAACGTTCTGCAGCTCGTCCTCTGTGTCGCGTATTAGTTGGGTTGAGTATGAGAGAAGACGAATGAAATCATACCCTCGTTATCCAATATCCGGCTATCTTTGAGCGTTAATATCCTCCCCTCGCCTTCGTCCAGTCCCTCGAAGTCATGGGCTACCTTCAACCCCTCAAGATCCTCTACACGATCCCCCGTCAGTATAAGTCCTCGACCAAACGATATAGAGAACGCACTCTCGGTATACTCCTCCAGAGCAGCCTTCTCCATACTTTCCATCTCCGCCTGTCGCTTCTTAGCCAGTTCCCGCTCTCGTTTCTTGGCCTTCTTGACCCATTTCTTCGCGTCTTCCGAGTCGAGAGATGTGTCTGCGTCGCCTAGAGTCGTACCTTGTAATGAGGCGTTCAGTTGGCGCTGATTCCGTAACCTGCGAGCGTCGGTCAGCGGCTGACTCGACATTTGTATATTTGAGTCGTTGATATCTGTGCTTTTCCGACCATTATCTGAACGGAGGCGTTCGAGAGGAGTCATAACGTACCGCGCTACACCCTAGAGCTTCATCCAGCCACCGACCCGAGATAAGAGCATGTGCAGCAAGTAGAGATTCGTCGCATTAACACTATTCTCCGTCGACGATAGCGCCTTCTTGGTCGGGAAAGCACAGTAGAACCATTGGGCTTCTCGAAAGAGTGTAGAGATATACTCACTTGGCAATACGATCCTGTACTTTCCTATACAACACCAGTTAGCTGTGTACAATAACATGTACTGCCATTGAAATCTACGCACTTTCTCTCCTTATTCTGCACCTCGCTCTCGCGCTGCTTAGCATAGTTATCCTCCGCCTGCTTATCCTTGTCGTCCGCAGGTTTGGCGTCGTCCGTGAGAGGTTTAAGACCGAGCGAAATTCGGATCTTATTTGTTTCTTCGAGGGATATACTTTCTTCCATCGACATGATGGGCGAAAAGTCAGAGTATGAGTTGGTGAAAGGTGGTCGTGGAGGTCAAGAGCCAAGTCAATGCTCGGCGCGCGGTTCCGGTGCGCGCTCTTATTTTGCTCTCACGTTCCCTAGCTCCGCGGCATTATGATTAACTTGAAGTACTTACGGTCGGACCATCACTATCTCTCGCTCCTCGCAGCGCTTTGAGATAGAGATTAAGTAGTATTATGATGCGCCATAAAACATCTATCATCTAATCTCACCGTCTACATCTCGTCGGCCTTACACTTGCCTCGTTCACCAACAGGCTGTGCTGGAAAGCATTGTGCACAACTTTGATCATGCAGTATAGGCTGATATGCGTGCACCCACAGCCTTTCTTACACCGCCTATGAACGCCCGAGATATAGCCTTGGAGGGTTCGCCGCCCTCATATTACAGCCGCCAAGTCGAGCGTTCTGCATATCCCTTCCCCCCAAAACTCGCTATCCCGCCGCCGCATATGGCTCACAACGTGAGTGACGTCAATAGAGTGACTTGCACACGTACGGAGTAGGCGCTGACGCTGCACGCACGGAACAGTCCACGCATGAAGACGCATCGCTGGCTGACAGCCCAACCGAGGATGACCAGGCAGACGAGCCTACATATAAAGCTGATTCGGACTCTGGGCCGAAGTCTGTATCGCGTTGGAAAGCGGGTGTATCCCTGAGAACTCTCCATAAGCGTCTGGGAAAGCTTATGCAAGTCGGACGCACCAGACCAGCACGACACCGTACTCTCGACATCTCCCAGGACGAGCCTACGCAACTCGCTGAACGAGGGTGTTCGTTGTTTGAGCATTTTCAGCGTCAGGACGACCTTGAGAGTCTTGGTCATGCAATTGATGCGCAACAGCGAGCGTTGAAACTCATGCACGAAGGTCATACTCAAAAGCTATCAACACTGTGCGGTCTGGGTCTGTCTCTGTGGTACCGTTTCAATCGCCTGGGGGAGTTCTGTGATATCGAGGATGCAATAGCTGCAGAGAGACTTGCTGTCGAGCTCACACCCGAGGGCCATCCCGAACGCTCCATACGACTTGATAACCTCGCCGCCTCTCTGCACTCCCGCTTTGAGCGCCTCGGCGACCTTCGTGACATCGAGGATTCGATTACAGGAGGGAGACTTGCTGTCGAGCTCACGCCTGTGGATCATCCCGAACGCTCCATACGACTTGCCAATCTCGCCCTCTATCTGTGTGCCCGTTACATTCGCCTCGATGACATTCATGATATCGAGGATGCGATCGCGGCAGGGAGACTTGCTGTCGAGCTCACGCCCGAGGGTCATTCCGAACGCTCCATGCGACTTTCCAACCTCGCCCTCTCTCTGTGGTCCCGCTTCAATCGCCTCGGTGACATTCGTGATCTCGAGGATATGATCGTTGCAGAGAGACTTGTTCTTGACCTCACACCTGAGGACCATCCCGATCGACCCTTGCGACTTGATAACCTCGCCGCCTCTCTGCACTCCCGCTTTGAGCGCCTCGGCGAGCTTCGTGACATCGAGGATTCGATTACAGGAGGGAAACTTGCTGTTGAGCTCACGCCCGAGGGTCATCCCGAACGCTCCAGACGACTTGCCAATCTCGCCCTCTCTCTGTGGTCTCGCTTCAATCGTCTCGGCGAGATTCGTGATATCGAGGATGCGATTGCGGCAGGGAGACTTGCTGCCGAGCTCACGCCCGAGGGTCATTCCGAACGCTCCATGCGACTTTCCAACCTCGGCACCTCACTGTGGTCCCGCTTCAATCGCCTCGGTGACATTCGTGATCTCGAGGATGCGATCGCTGCAGAGAGACTTGTTCTTGACCTCACACCTGAGGGCCATCCCGATCGGCCCTTGCGACTTGACAACCTCGCCAGCTCTCTGTGGTCTCGCTTTGAACGCCTCGGCGAGCTTCGTGATATCGAGGATGTGATTACAAGAAGGAGACTTGCTATCGAGCTCACGCCCGAGGATCATCCCGAACGCTCCGTACGACTTGCCAATCTCGCCCTCTCTATGTGGTCTCGCTTCAATCGCCTCGGCGAGATTCGTGATATCGAGGATGCGATCGCGGCAGGGAAACTTGCTGTCGAGCGCACGCCCGAAGGTCATCCCGATCGGCCCTTTCGACTGAGCAATCTTGCCGTCTCTCTGCATTCCCGCTTTGAAGCCCTCGGCGAGCTTCGTGATCTCGAAGATGCGATTACAGGAAGGAGACTTGCTGTCGAGCTCACGCCTGTGGATCATCCCGAACGCCCCAGAAGACTTTCCAACCTCACCCTCTCTCTGTGGTCCCGCTTCAATCGCCTCGGCGAGATCCGTGATATCGAGGATGCGATCACGGCAGGGAAACTTGCCGTCGAGCTCTCGCCCGAGGGTCATCCCGATCGGCCTGCGCAGCTTGACAACCTCGCCGTCTCTCTACACTCCCGCTTTGAACGCCTCGGTGAGATCCGCGATATCGAGGATTCAATCACGGGAAAGAGACTTGCCATCGAGCTCATGCCGGAGGGTCATCCTGATCAGTCACGGAGATTATATAACTTGGGCATGTCGTTGAAGGCCTTGTTCAAGCTCGTGCCGAGCAAAGTGCGTTTCGACACGGCTTTCAACACGTTCATGAAGGCAACGATACCGCCTCTGGGTAATCCGACTACACGGTTGCACTCAGCGCAAGAGTGTGTGTCAATGTTATCTGAGCACCCCGAATTCAGCTCTGCAGAATCGGTTCTTGCTGCACATTCACAAATTATCCAGATCTTCCCCGAGATCATGTGGCTCGGACATAGCATCGAACGTCGATATAAAGAGTCGGCTCAGCTAGGGACTGAGGTCAATGCTGCAATCTCGGCTTTTATCAGGTTCCACTCTAGATATCAAGCAATCGAGTTGATGGAGGCTGGCAGATCCCTCGTCTGGTCCCAAATGTTTTCTTTTCGCGTGCCTTTGGATGACTTGGAAAAAGTGCATCCTAATCTTGCAGCAGAGTTGCGGAAGATCTCGTTGGAACTTCAGCGGTCGGGGTCGGTCATTCCCCGTTCTAGTACATTGCACGGGCATCATCATTTGGCTGCCGAGCCTCTCCTTACACTCCCTCAGCTTGATTCTGCCCATCGCGCGGTTCCAGCCGCTGACCGATATCGACAGTTTGCTCTCGATTACCAGGATACATTGAAGAATATTCGTGGACAGGAGGGATTTGAGGACTTCTTACGTCTTCCAAGCATTACAAGTCTTATGCCGTCCATCGAGGCGCTCGATGGACCCGTTGTCTTTATCAATGTGCACTCATCTTCATGCGACGCACTGGCACTCTTCCCAAATGGCGCTGTCAGACACATCGCACTTCCCGATCTGACTGAGGCGGGTGCCCGAATTCTGCACTCTACTTGGACGAAGCTCTTGGTGTCGTCTAATGTGCGCTCGCGCGGCATTGTCCAACTGGACACACTTGTATCAGACGGCCGCTGCACGAATATGTTTGGGATTGTCTTGTGGAAGATCTGGATCTGGATCGTGCGTCCAATACTTCAAGCCCTGGACTTCGTATGTTATGTCCATTACAATCCGTAATCGAACCTGATGATTATCCATACAGATGAAGGATACACATCCAGGCCGACTCCCGCATATCACTTGGTGTCCGACAGGACCGGTTACACAGCTACCACTGCATGCCGCAGGCGTCTACGATTTCTCGCAGACTGCACGGTCGCAACGCGTCTACAACTTTGTAGTTTCGTCCTACACCCCTTCTCTTTCGGCCCTTCTGCGTTCCCGTGAAGCCTTGAGCGCACGCCCTCCCCCGAGTCGGCCAAATGTTTTGGTAGTCGCACAACCGGCAACACCAATGTATGCCCCTCTCCCGCACACACTTCGCGAAGGCGAGCGCGTCGGCAGCGTTATAACCGACTCTGTGCCCACCCTCTTGGTCGATAAGGCGGCAACTGTGGAGAGAACTATTGCTGCCATGCGAGAGAGTAACTGGGTACACATGGCCTGCCATGGGTACCAGGACACGGAGAATCCCACGCAAAGCGCTTTCGCGCTCGTTGACGGTCCGTTGACGTTGTATGCGCTGATGGGGGAAACAGCGGATAACGCGGAGCTCGCATTCCTTTCGGCCTGTCAGACCGCGTTAGGCGACGAGAAAAACCCAGAGGAGTCAGTGCATCTCGCTGCGGGGATGCTGGCCGTCGGGTTCAAGGGTGTCATCGCGACGATGTGGTCAATCGGAGACGCGGATGCGCCCTTGGTGGTCGAGGCATATTACAAGAAGCTTCTCGAGCTTCGCAGCTCAGGTGACTTGGCCAAGGGATATACGGGGGCGGCGTATGCGCTGCATGAGGCGGCGAGGGTTTTGAGAGAGGATGTCGGCGAGCACAACTTTGTGAGATGGGCCCCATTTGTACATTTCGGTGTTTGATTTGCGTTTGTGGGCTCTGAGTCTTGTACGTGACAAATGTTGGAATCCGAGTTAAGTAAGTATATGCGCCACTGCCTGGCGTTTACTTGCCACCCGTCGCCGCCATGGGAAATTACTCGGAAAGGCGTATTTTGAGATCGTGGGTTTGGAATACTTGTCAAGAATGAGTGAGAGTGCTCTGCACAGTCACGGGCACAAAGGGCAATGTTCTTAAGGGGACGTGTCAAGATCTTGCAAGAAATACGTTGCACAAGGAGGTCGTGGTCGTGGATGTCGAGAACCAAGCGCCTGGGAACGTTGAACGTGCCGTATTCGGCGCGCGGCTCCGAGCGCGTGTGTTTGCTCTCGTTTACACGTGTGGGTGCGTTTGACTTGCCGCCGGCATCGGGCCGTCGGTGCGGCCAGAGTGCGGCTGTTCCTTTCCTCTGCTCTTGACGCTCATGTACGATATCAGTTAACCATCATACAGTTGTTTCAACCGATGCTTTTTCTTCCAAGAGAACTGTCAGAAGCCGATATGGCTGGCTGAATAACACTCTTTCGTGTGGGTCTGCTTGTGGGTCAGGTTCGATTGGATTGATCCCGGTCGTCCGTTCGCTGTGATATAAGAGCTCGAGGTGATGTATCGTGAGTGAGGAGATATTGACCTTGTCTTTTCGAGAGTATCATGGCTTTTCAGAGAGGTAAGGCAATCCTCATCGTCCCTAACGTCGTCTGAAGATCTCGGCTACATCAGCTTCGAGCACGGCGCTAGACACAGTAACGCTCAACCTCCCAACCTCCCAAGCCCCCGTCCTCCGCACAATCCTCTCCTCATCAACATTCTGCACTACGACCTCGACCCAGTCGGAATGGTATGCCTACGAAGTCGTCCACTGGACCCTGGACCCCACCCGCGACCCGAAACAAAAGCCGGAGTTCAGAGTCTTCTCGACGTCCGAATCTCCGTCGGATGAGATGCAGTTCGCTGCGCGGTGCGAGACGAACAAGTTGAACATCTTGGCGAGCAAGATAGTCCGGAAGGAGAGCGAAGAGGAGCAGGAAAGGATAAATATAGCGTTCATCGCTTATATCCCTGTCAAACTCGACTCTCTAGACGAAGCCAAAGCTTTCCTAACGGTACCCATTTCTCATCATTTTTCCACCCGGCGTTTGTGCTCACCCACATCTCTCCCAGGGCCCATACGCACAAGTGATTCAGTCCGAATCATACACACATTACTGGTACGCTTTCCAGCGCGACGCCACGACGCTCGGTCTCTTCGGCGCATGGGCGGGCGAAGAAGAGCTGAAACAGCATATGGAAGGCGGGGTGGTCGAGATGTTGGAAGAGGGCATGAAACCGTTTATGAGTGGTCCTTTCGAGAGGCGGAAGGGTAGCATGATCACATATAAAGCGTGAAATACGAAACTAGAGTTGTACCAGTGGGATACCCGATAAGAAGTGTAGAATGCGAAGAGAAGGGAAAACAAGATACGATGGTTCATAGCATAGCCGAGTGACAAAGCATAACCCAAAACAATCAAGAAACGGATAACGGCGAACGCAGCCTCGTTGAACAAACGGCCGGCGGGCTAGCGCCTCATAGCGCTCGTCCTCAAATCGCCAGCTCTGGGCGGAACCTTCGACATATCCTTAACAGGCGACAAATCCCTCCCCATCAAACCGCCCAGCACACCGTCGTCTCCGTCCACATCACCACCCTACATACACAACCATTCGCGTCAGCCATTGCCCACCCACCATGAAGAGAAAGACAACAGACGTACCCAAGTAGACATTGTAGCGACCGGTTTACGCTTCTTAAACGGATTCAATCCAACCTGTTTCTTCTTCTCCTTATTGGGATCATAGATATCGTCGTCCTCGTCGTCCGGAACCACCGCTGGTACAACCTTCTTCTTACTCCCCGAAGCCTTACGCGCCGTTGACTCCTTCTCCTTCTTAGCTTTCTTCGCAACCGGCACATCGTCCTCTACAGAACCGCGTTTGCGTTTGCCGAAAACGTCCTCATCCTCCTGTGCTTGACTCGTCGCGCGCGCTTTCTCCTTCTTCCGCTTTGAAGGAGGGGGAACAGGTTCGGGTGTGGATTCGTCCACTACGGGCGCCTTCCGCTTGGGCTTGGGCTTAGCCTTGGGTTGGGGAGGCGGCTCGATCTCCTGAATATCGTCGTCGAACTCGATCGCGTCGTCGTCTTCAGGTGGAGGTGGCGGAGGAGGTTTCGAGCGTGGTTTGGGCTTCGGCTTTGCTTTAGGCTGTGGAGGTGGAGGTGGAGTTGACGGGCCAGCTTCTTCCTCTTCTTCTTCCATCGGTGGCGTAGGATTGGGCTGTCAGGAATCGACGTGGTTAGTGGTTAGTAAAGACGGGAAATGGAAATGAGCGTACGCGTTTGTGTGCTTTGGCGAGCGATGCTTCGAGTTCTTTGATTTGAGATTGTAGGGTCTTGTTCTCGTCCTACTCAGTAGCGTCAGCGTACGAGTGCAAGAGATGAGAGAGAGGAGCTTACGCTGAGCGTCGAAGACTCGGATTTGATCTTCTTGACAACCTTCTTGAGCTCAACCATCTGCGCCTGCGTAATATCCAGTTGTTCCTACAAGAACCCGCTTAGCATTGTCTAAACTTATACTTTCACTGTGAATTACCTGTAGCTCGCCGCCATTGATCAACTTCTCCTCCGCCTCCTCAGCCCTGATATTTGCAGCCTCGAGCTTAGCCTCGACGTCGACGAGTTTGCGTTGCAGTTCTTGAGCTTGGGAATCGCTTTTGCCTTCGAGCGAGGCCCAACGCTCAATTTGACCGGAGAGTTCGTCGCGCCGTTTAGTCACTTCTGTGAGTTGGGAGAGGGTAGATTGGTGCTTCAAGTTGGCGCGTTCGAGCGATGTTTGAAGTGTCCCCAGTTCGGTTTTGAGGCGTGAAGTCTCAGTCTGGAGGGTGTACAGTTAGTATCGAGTCGACATAAGCACAAGCCGTCACAAAGGAAATCGGGCCACCGAAGCCTTCACACAGTTCTTATGTCGCCGCTCAGCATCTATGGTAACATTTTGACACATGATCGATATGTCATTGGCGTTAATTTCTACAGCGAGTATACGCAGCGGTATATCCAGATGCAGTACACGTATTAAGTATGTACGCACCATGGCATCAGTCCTCCCCTTCTCCGCCTCCTTCACCCTCTTCCTTAATCCCTCAGTCTCCGCTTCCCTCTCCTCCATACCGGCCCTCACACCCTCCCACACCTCGTCCTTCTCCTCGGCCTCATCAAGCATTGCATCCAACTCGCTCTCCTTCTTCTGAAACTGTGCGATCGCAACATCTCTTCTCAATCTCCCTTGCAGTATGCGTTGGATCTCGAGACGGGATTCGGTGAGCGCGAGTTTGACGGTTTCCAGTTCGTCTTGGAGGCGGAAAAATTGGACTTGATGTGCACTTTGCAATGCTTCGACTTCATGGGCGTAAGCTGTTTGGGCGGTGCGGGAGGAGTTGAGAGCAGCGAATGTCGAGGCCAAGTCTTTCTTGAGACGTTTGATGGTTTCGTCATAATCACTTGTCGGTTTCGTGACAGAAGGAGGCTTTGGAACCGCAGTGGCGGCCGGTGCGCGTTGCGTATTAGACGGCCCGGCCACTGGAGGGCGAGCCTTGATTGCGGGTGAGGGTGAGGGTGCGGCACGTGGGATGCCGGTAGGACGAGAGGGCGTCGGAGCTTTATTTCGGGAGGATACGGCTGGGTTTACCATGGTCTGTGATCATATACCCAGTTTTAGCTTTAAATATAAGTCATATAGTAACGACGACGCGCCTTCGTCCGATTCGCCACTGGAGCGTTCATACAAGTCCACAGGCTAGGAATTGGGATATGTCACAGAGCCAGGATATCCGATAGACGTGATTTATAGTCCTGATGGACAAAGAGACCGGTGAAAGCAAGAGTAGGGTGGACGTCGCGGTCAAGTCGCGTCTGCTATCGCTCACGCGCGCGACTTCGTTGAACACGGTCACCGGACCACGCCCACAGCCGTCAACAATGGCATCAGCCCGGGCCGGAGCCGCCGAGCATTCTTCAAATTCGGCTACGACCTTTCTCTTGTCACGCAAACCACGAACAGTCCATTTCTCACGGACAAAAGTAACAGGGTGTAGCGCTAGCTCTCATGAGCATCAACAAAACGAAATCGCGACAGAGAGTTTCTACAATGAAAGCCTGTCTACTTAATTAAGCTCGCTACTGTGCACACCTTCTCCCGCTCGGTGTACAACACTCCACCGTAAATAAATCCTCGAGAGAGCCCTTTCGAGAACTCACTACAATCAAAGAGGCTCAAATAGCCTCTCTCATCATTCACGACCTCGATAGTCTCCAAAGGCGCATTTGCGCGAGCAGCAGCAGCGCAATGTGACGTTACACGACGCAGGATACCTCGCGCAAAGGCTTCACGACTAGAAACGGGAAGGGCTATCAATGCTCCAGTCCGTGCGAGATCCAGGATGATACTCTTCACAATGTGCTTTCCACTGCGTTGAAGATGATCATCGAGGGCGTCGAAGAGCGTGGTTGTAGCGTTAGACTCGGGGCGCACTATCACAGTCGTCAGTGTAGGTAGATAGCCGAACAGCGCAATCCACAGGCCCTTGTCGATGGCTGAAAACATACGCATGTCGAGATGCGTGACGTGGGTAATGGGCCATTGCTGTATGATTGCATGCAAAGCGTCGATGTACCCGTCGCCGTGGGTCGTGGTTGACGCACTGACGAACGAATTCCGACGGGGAAGCTCGTTCATCCACTCGAAGGCACTGCAGATCGAGAGATCCAAGCCGAGGTCTCCCGACAGACAAAACTGGAAGGGTTTGGACGCATGATGATCTGATACCTGAACCAGGCTGATGTGTCGGATGATGGGTGCGTTGACTTGAGAGGCGTGAGCTTTGAGGTGAGAGAAAGATGAGGGGAGCATTGAGGAGGCAGTGTTGTCTGACACGACTGAGATGGCGATCATTGTCGTGCATGGTAAGCCCTTGAGGGCGTCAAGCAAATTATCACAGAATTCATTGGAACCTCGCAGGCATATAGAATCAATATGTGAGAGCACGATATGTTTGATGGTTGAGTTGGGCTCGGGTAGGAGAGTTCCGGGTAAGTCAAGTTGAAGATGTTCGAGAAGTGGGCATCGTGCAAGCGTGCCGAGTATATCCGACAAGCCACATGTAATGACGAACGAGTTGCTACAGGAGATGCGGAGACTGCACACCCCCTGTATAGCGGCCCAGTCAAATAACATGCAGTCGATGGACAAAGATCGTAATCGTGGTGTATAATCACCAAGTACAACATCCGGTATTGAGCAAGGCGGGCCCCCTTTTTGGCAGGTCAGCACAAGGTGGGTGAGTGCAGCGTGCGGCTGCGATGCTAGTATCTCCATGACCTTCCGGACAGTGTAATGATCCGAGTCTTCATCGAGTGTGAGGGAGGATAACAAGGGCGGAGTCCATAATGCCGACAAAAGGGCGTCCTTGCGTTCAGACAATGTTTGGATGAGCCCGATCCTCACGGTGAGCGCCCGTTGTCCCGCACGAGACATTTGCACTTTGATGCGCCTGAGATCGCGCGTATCCGCTTCGTATGCATCAGGGCCAGGGCGAACGTTGTACAAATCGATACGACTCCAGAGCTCCGGAGTGCGCAAGCCGACGTCGTACCAGTATCGGCATACGAAAAGAAGTTTTGTCCATCGCAGATCGGAGAGCTCATGGTTATCTCTCGCATATATGACGAATATCATCGAGAGAAGTTCAGGAAGTAGAGTGGACATCGTGGAGGGACGGTCCACTTCCAACCCTGCAGCGCTGCTAATGAGTGCTGAAGTATCCTCGTTGCGACGCCATTCATTCACAGCATTCTTAAGGACAGCATCGTGATTCTGGGAGGTTTGAGTCGGGAGGGTTAGGGATTCCATTCTCGAGGTGACGGTCAGAAGGAAGTGACGACGCTCGGGTCCGTTCGAATTGACAACTACACGCCCACATCTGTAAATGAGAGCAAACGCGCGCGCGGCCAACTATCCCACGTACCTTGCCGTCTACCGCCACCACCACTTCCCTCACCTGCATCCGAAGCTATGTCACCCACTACCAAGCCAAAGAAGAACATCAAAGTTCACGTCGCACGACACAACTCTCAACGCATCGGACCCGCTCTTACTGCCAAGGTTGAGGAACTGGCCAAGGTGCAGCGCTTAAGGACCGATTTGAGGCAGCCCACCAATGAGCCGAGTAGTACTATTGCGCAGGCCATTGTGCGTGAATGATTGCTAGATCATATGAATAAGTCCTGACGATGCATGTAGGAGAATGCGAGTGATTGGAACTCGATGTTGTTAACGGCGCGTGCCGAGCGAGGACCACAGTGGGATATTGGTACACAACAGTACGTATACTCTTCTTGTCACTCCAATATACTCAACTGAAATGTTACTTAGATTCCTAGTCGAAGTCAACTCCTCCCTATACTTCGACCCGACACCCGTCCGCACGCACCTCAAAGATGAACGCCCACCGCCGACTCCCTCTGCCTCTCACCCACCACCCTCCTCCCGAAACCCTCAACCCCGTGGCGACTTACCAGGCGGTATGCCGCCGTATATGCAGAATGGCAGCATCTCCATCGGCGGCATGAATCCCAATACACCACAACGTGGAGGCGGGATGATGGGCGGTGGTAGCATGGGTCCGCCTATGGTTGCTGGGTCACCGTATGGTAGTGTGCCGCCGAACCAATTCTATGGGGATAGAGGGCAAGGAGCGCCGATGATGACGAGGGGGATGAGTATGGAGAGCATGTCGGGGAGACGGATGTAGTGGGCTCTTCGGCGACGCTTCGGCGACGTTGTTTTGTTGTCTTTGTATGTTTATCGCAATGCTTTCTATCATATGGATCGTATTACCGCCTGGACGCAACATATTTTTTACAAGGCCAGTGCTTGTGGTTCGCCGTCTGCATTGATCTGGAGGCTAAACCTTTTACAGCGCCTGGACAACAAGCAGCTGCCCTACGTTAGTATGCCTCCAGTGGCATCAGTATCGTCTTGGAGCACCTGGCGTTCAGCCTTCCGTGCGCTGTACACGTTTCACGTCCACAGTGCCTTTGACTATGAGTGCTTGATCTCCTTTACCCGTATGAAGCGAGTTGGATATAGGAATCGCCGAAAAACATGCCCCTAGGAACGGTGCCGGTCAGACGCGTATCTGTGATGCGTCCATAGAAGGGTCCCAGGTAGAGGGAGAGCAGGGTTTGGTGCACTTACTCATGGGCGCCAGGAACCTTTTGGCCCGGATGCAGGATTAGCAGTGCGCGGGGCTCTGCGATGTGCCTCTATTCCCCAGTTTCTCATTGGAAGCGCATCTTTCTTTCGGGGGTCCTTGGTGAGCACCGAGGAAAGAAGGCTCGTGTGTATCTCAGGTTACTCATGTATCCTATCCAAAGATGGGCGGAGTGGCTATGTCTACTTCGATTCCCTTTCCATTGCCGACGGCCAACCCCATCGATCTCGAGTGTTACGCGGATGAACGCGGCGTGGCAGTGCTTTCAGACGTTCAGCAAAGGGAAAGCATTGTTAACGGGTAGCCCTACGGCGGATGAGGGTGCTCTTTGCTCAATAGCGTCAATTGCTCGTCGGGCTTCGCGGTACCCTGAGGGTATTGGTGACTTACCATCTGCTCGCTCTTGCTGTCGCCTCTCGCAGATATCAAGCGCCATCAGAAAGGAAGCATGGATTGGCTTCTTCATCATTCTTAAGCGCTTAAGCTCATATCGCAGGGCCAACAGTATGTGGCGTGCTGTGCGCTGTAAGTATCAGGTTCTTTGCCCGTGCGCGCCTGCTGGTGGCAGTGGGTCCCAGTGAAATTTCATGGAAGCCTATTCACCCCTTTCAACCATGCGGTTTTGAACCAGTTCGATTACCTTGTTCGAACGCACCGCACGTCCTCAGGATGTGAACACTGCCGCTCACTGGCGGTTTCTTCCGCGCCTTGTTGCGCACGGCCGACGGACCGACGGCCCATACTGGCTCAAATAGTGACACTGCTACCCATATAGGTGATAGCGTGCGTAGTGTGCTATTAAGCACAGCCCACAAATAAGAGAGTATGCGGACCTGCATGCAAGCCGTGTCTCTCCCGCCTGACCCTGGCTCCTACTGGCACTGTATCTGAGAGTCACAACCCGTTGACATCTCTACACAGATAGGTGTTCAAGAGCAATATACTTGTGAAACGTGGCCTAAGCCTCGTGCCGATGAGAGCAGCAACAGTAAGGATCGCACCGGACTCAATGGACCATCTCACCAGTAAGACACCCGGTTCGACGGCGCTGATCGCGCGTGTGGGGCCGATCCGAACCAACTGCTACTTTGATTATTAGGGTACTCACCCAGCCACCTGCATTTTCATACCCAGTTTGCATCTCCGCAGCACGCTTCTCGCAAGTATGTCTTCTGCACAGGTTACCTTACAAAAAGCTGAGGGATCCTAGGGCCGTTCTTTGGGTTTCCGGATACACTCCTTTGATTTAAGGAGTAGGAAAAGTAGCAGGGTCCTAGGGCCGTTCTTTGGGTTGGCCGAAGACACATCTTTGGTATAAGTAGGACGACCAGCCATGTACCCCACTGACTCACTCTCTGCCATGCCCGCTCATGACCCGGCGTTCACCTATGCTGTCCAGATGACTCCGCAAGGCAGGGGGTATGCTCTTTTCAACCCAGAGCCTCTGCGCCGCGGTAGAGAGCGTGTTCGAGATCCTTGCGTCGACATCGGCGACGTGGGCTATGTCTCTGAAGGATCCTTCCATCTACTATTCAACATACATCGGGCACAGGATGACCCGCTACAGATACACGGCGTGCCTGGCGGGTTTCAGCGCCTTGAGCGTCGCGAAGCTCTCATTGAATATCAGCCACGCGACTGCCCGCGTGTAATGCACAGTGGCGAGAGATCCGCCACTGAACTCGGTGCCGGTGTCACTATGTGCGTTACGTGATTGTCTCGCGCTCGTATATGCTCACATCATACTTATAACAGCGATGGTCTGGGTGGGGCTTCAATGAGCTGGAGTTTGGAGCGAGAGAGAGGTGCTACTTTAGCCTATTTCGACAAGCACGAGATCTGGAACGCTCAGAACAAGGAGTCGTACAAACGATACTTCCGGACTCACTACAAGTCCTGGGTGGAGTTCCTCAGGTCCCTCGACATCGACCGAAGTCTGAAGGACCTCATACTTGTGACGGGATGCGATCGCACGCGTGCATGGGCCACAATGTTGTGTGAGAGTCGCGCCACCGACGCCCGCGTGTCACTTGAGGTGCAAACGACCGTCGGTCCTCATATCTCCCTTACTGGCTCGGTGAAATGGCGAACCTCACACACCTTCCCCGCATTATCGGGTCCCTCCGCAGCGGAGCTGTCATCCTCGGCGGCCCAAGCGTTATCCACCAGCCCCAGTGATAACACCTCGCCGTACACAGGGTTTCCGGATGTAGTAGCAGACCAATGCATGTTTATTCGAGGATGGCAAGGACGCGGACTCTTTGGCATCGCAGAACTCAAGGCAGGGGCGGGTCCACACGTTGTACCCTCCGCCGATGAACAAGATGACGACGATCGCCCGCGTGTGGACGCCGACATACACGATAGCGATGAGGCGGACGACGTGATGGAGGAAGTGCTCGGATCGCCAGCTAATACGGTCCGTGAACAACGTCACTCTGCTGCTTCTCATGACTCACATCCGTTACAGAGCGAAACAGTGCTGTCTTCGGCGCTGAAGATCATCGCGGATGTGCGTTTCATTGTGTCTTTGTGATCAATATACATCTGAAACGGAGAACTATAGCGTTACGCACCGTGCTGCGACGATGACATCCTTCTGATGCACGATGACGAGCTCGCGCTACACTTACCCAATCCTGCGAATGCGGAGGTTAGTGCGATGTTTAAAGTTGATGATGAAGGAGGCTCTATGAAGCTGACAGCGTTTCCATGTTCAGTGGGATAGTGTCGAGAAAGCCCGCTCGTACTTGGAGGATCACTTTCGCGTGAGCCCTCCGGAAAGCCTTGAATGGACGGGGACCTCGTGGGTGCAGCGAGATAAGGGTGAGGATCTCGATGATCCATGTTTCGTTAACGTGTTCTGACGATCCGTCCTCCCAGATGACGAGCCTGGAATTGATTATGTTGAAGACACGCCGGCACCAGGCCTAGTTCGTACGTTTGCTCCGGGGGAACCTTCTGCGTACTCATTCGTATCTTCACAGACTTGAAGTTGGCCCGGGGGAGCCCAGGCACACCAGTGTTGTCGCTTGTAAACGACTCTGATAGACCTCAGGGCTATATACAGGCGCGTCATTACCATGCGAACGGGCGCACGCAACGTGAGCCACCATCCCTTTTCTTTTCTTCATCAATGGCTTTACTAAGTCAACCTCTGTCGTCGAGGGAATCGCTTCTGGCAACTTCACATGGATGCCAATGCAGATAGGTATGGTGAGCGGTGGGTGCATAGTCCGTTTGACATCACAGCCGGTCTACTGGTTCTGGTATGAATGTTGGCTTCTGTCTCATCCCAATGCTAATTTGCTTCAACAGGCCAGTATCCTCTTCGCTACTGTTGCAGCTTCAGCTTTCAGCACGGATCAGGCGACGGTTTCTGGCGTCCGCACGCATCACCTCACGCTTTTTCGCAACGCTGGCGCCTCTTACCTTCTTTCCTCTTACCACCACCATCTTCTCGATTCTTAACGCACAAGAAACCACTTACGGGATGCACGTACAGTAAGGGACTATTATATGTCTCTTGTTCTAGTATCTGATGCCAGCTCTTATTCAGGGAGCTGACGAAGCCCTGGCTTGCGAGCCACGACGAAGTGCTCAAAGCCCTTCCACGACCCTACAAAGGCTTGGGCGCTCTGGATGCCGAAGCTTCGCACGGTCTCCAGATATGGGATGCGGAACTTTGGAAGATGCACGATGCAGTTCACGGGGCTATAGAGCATCGTAACGAGCTGGTGCCAATATCAGTGCTGCCCGCTGAGCTCCTCGCGCAGGTCTTCGAGTATCTTTCACAGATATCGTTTGCGGATTCTTGCTCTTATTATGGTATTGGGTGCAGGAGAGGCTGGACGGATAACATGCTTGTTTGCCGCAGGTGGCGCACCGTCGCGGTCCAATGTGCTTCACTATGGGCGACTGTGACTGTTAACGGAAATGAGCCCATGGACCTATTCCTCGAGCGTGCAAAGGCCGCTCCCTTGTCCGTCACTGGATGTCTCCATATGTATCGCATAAAAGAGGTCCAACGCCTCGAACGACTCGGAGTCTTCGAACACTGTGGTGGCTTGAAAAGCCTTGGCATACAAGTTATGACTGATGTTGCCGAACTGGACTCAGAAGATGAGGGAACATTCCACCTGCAAACAAAAGAAGAGATACGAGCGTTGAGATACATATGACATGTGCATTCGCTGGTATCATGGGTCCTAATCGTCGTCGTGAGAGGACGCGTTTAATCCCAACCCGGACGTAACGTCTCAAGGTATACACAACAGAGGCAACTCAATATCCCATGGTCAAAAAGGCTATCTCGTGGAGTCCAGAGCAAGTACCCATGGCACACGCCTGTTGAATTGCTCAGACGCAGAGATCGAGTAGCGAACATCCTCCATGCGAGAACGAGATCAATGTCATTGGCCGCCAGTTCCGAGTGCCGTGGAAGGTTTCACATAGCACAGACTCGGTAAGCTAGCATATGTTCGCGCGGTCTGTATGGGAACCTCCCTCGCTTGTCTCGCGCGACAGTTCGGGCAGTGGGAGTCCCCCGAGCGCGTGTGATGGTGGTGCAAAGCCAAGCAGCGCCACGTACACCCGCCACGCTTCCCGGCGCTATAAGCACGCGCCCTTTGATCATAAGTTGTCCCTTCACCACCACCTCCCCGTACTTCCATTTATAGTCGGGATGAAGTTCGCTGTCTCTTTCTGGTCTTTACTTATTGCCGGCGCGGCCGCGTCGAATGTGCTCGATCTTGTTCCGGATAACTGGGACGAGGTCATCGGCCAGGGAAAGCCCGGTCTTGTCGAATTGTGCGTAGTGCTCAACGCGTTGTATGAATTACAAGTATCTGACGTTGTACCGTAGCTTTGCGCCTTGGTGGTATGTACCATTCAGCATGTGTGATATGTCTGGCTGAGTTACTCTGCGCTGTTCCCAGTGGACATTGTAAGGTGCGTTTGCTCAGTCAGCTTCCGTTTCACATTGACTGGACTAACGGATTATATAGAACCTCGCACCTACGTACGAGCAGCTTGCAGACGCCTTCGCACACAAGAAGGACAAGGTCATCGTCGCGAAGGTTGATGCCGACGGCGAGGGCCGACCACTCGGTCAGAAGTACGGCGTGACCGGCTTCCCCAGTACGTGTCATCCTCTCTATACATTATGAACGTCTCTCATCGTGCCACAGCGTTGAAGTGGTTTGATGGTGAGGGTAACGCCGAAGCCTACGACGGCGCACGCGATCTCGAGGCTCTTGCCGCCTTGTAAGCAGTGGCAGCTTCCATTCCTCACAATTTCTGATCCGTTATACAGCGTTGCCCAAAAGTCCGGCGTCAAATCCAACATCAAGCCTCCACCGCCACCCGCAACTCTAATCCTCGACACGCACACCTTCGACGACGTAGTCCTGAACCCTGAACATGACACTATCGTAGCCTTCACCGCTCCCTGGTGCGGACACTGCAAGAAGCTCAAGCCGACATACGAAGAAGTCGCTAAGGATTTCGCGTTGGAGAAGAACTGCATCGTCGCGAATGTTGATGGTGATGCCGAGGTTAATCGCCCGCTCTCGATCAAGTACGGCGTGAGCAGTTTCCCGACGCTCAAGTTCTTCCCGAAGGGTGGCGAGCCGATCGCGTACGATGGCGCCAGGACTGAGGCTGCGTTCGTCGAGTTCTTGAACGAGCACTGTGGGACGCACCGCAGCGTCGGTGGCGCTCTTAACGAGCTTGCTGGCCGTCTGCCCGACTTCGATGAGATTGCGAGCAAGTTCTACTCTGCGGAGGAGAGCACGCGCCAGACCATCCTCGCCGAGGCGGCTACTCTCGCGGACACCATCGGCCCTGCTGCGAAGCATTACCTTCGCGTCATGGAGAAGGTTGTCAACGGTACCGGTGACTACCTCGAGAAGGAGTCGAAGCGGTACGTTTGTGTCTCGCTCACGAGTTCTGCTCTTTGCTGATGTTCATCTCCTACAGCCTCTCATCTATCCTCGCGAAGCGCACCATGGCTCCGGCTAAGCTTGACGAGTTGAAGATCAAGGCGAACATCCTCGCAGCCTTCGCTGAGAAGAAGGTCGAGGAGGTCATCGAGGAGATCACGGACACCGAAGCCCGTCACGAGGAGCTTTAAGCGCCCGCATTGTACACATACATGTAGTCGCATCTCTGACCATTTATGTATTGCTGCTACCTGCCCGATTGACGTCTTGCTTCCTCAAGCGTCCAAGACCTGAGACTTACGAAGGCTTGCTAATCAAGATTCAAAGGGTATCTGGCTAATCATACATGAGAACGAGCATCAAACGAGCATGTATGCCCCACGTCGAAGCAGGTGTTACCATGGTATCGCAGGTCGCAAGCAAGCTAGAATCATTGTTACAACAGAGCAAAGTACATACACCAGACGATTCTACACCTATCATATCAACCAGCAACAACATCTATTCAGTAGTAAAGACCAGACAAACGCCGTCATCTCCAGCGCTCAACACAACCTCGCCACCCAAACCAAGCGATGCGCCCAAGATCGGTCCATTATGTCCCTTGTGCTCGCGAATGAGCTTGCCCGTGCGTACATCCCAGGTGCGCAGGTTGCGATCGGCAGAGGCAGATACGAGCAGATGAGGTTTTGTTGGGTGGACGTGCAAGCTCGTGACGGAGTCCTAAGGTGAATACATCAGCACTCTGTATGACTTGAAATTGCGAGGAGACAACAAACCTCATGCGCGAGCGTCATACGCAGACGGTTCGTGTTGAGATCCCAGACACAGGCCTTGCCGTCCGTCGCGCCTGTAACGACCGTTCCTCCACCAGCAGTGGCAGGCGCACTCCCTCCCGCACCAGTGACAGCAGCCGCTAAGTTCACAAATACAGCCGCCTCAACGGAGTTGCCCTCCTCATGCGATCCCAGCGCTGTGACAACCTTTCCCTGCGTGAGCGATATAACGCGCACGCCACCGGCAGCACCGCCGACGACAGCAAGCGTCGAAGCAGGATTGATGGCGAGGGAAGTGATACCGTCCAAATCGAACCGGCCGTCGGTGGCGTCAAGCTTGAATACGGGGGTGGGTGAACGAGGATCCCAGTAGATGAGAGTGTTCTCGGCGCAGGCGGTTACGATGCGTTTGCCGTCCGGTGTGAAGTCACCGGCAGTTACGGGTCCTTTATGGCCTGCAAAGACTTGCATTGTGTTTCCAGATGGCACTGGAGATCGACGATGGGATATCAGCGATCATGCTTAGAAGGTGCGACGGGAAAGGGTAGTACATTGCCATAACCAGACCGTGCTGTCGTTAGAGCCAGCGAGAAGCACGGCTCCCTTCGGATGCCATCTCAGCCACTAGAAGGTTTGCTGTCAAACAAGAGCGCATGGAAGGAAGTGTAGATGCACATACCATAACCTCATCCGGCCCCTGCAGCTCCGTCAAGAACTCCCAAGTCCTCCAATCCTGCTTCCCGACATGCCTCCAGACACGCACACGGCCGTCCATACCACCGGTAGCCACCAGTTCTCCATCAGAGCTGAACGCCGTACAGGCGACTGAGTCGGTGTGGCCCGTGAGCTTGACGATCACCTCGCCGTCGGTGATATCCCAGATGTAGCCCAGATCGTCTTCGCCGCCCGAAACGGCCAGAGGTTGTGTCGGGTGTCCGGATACCGCAAAGACAGACTTTTCATGCACAGGGAAGGACTAGGACGCGGAGGTAATATATAAGATGAGGTATGGATAGTCAGGGCGAGGAAGGGCTGACCATAACGCTGTTATCCTCCCAAACGATCTCCTCTTCGCCATCCTCGCCCTCACCCTGCCCATCATCATCATCCATGGGTGCATCTCCATCATCCGGAACCTCCTCAGCTGCGTCATCCCCGATGAACAGTTCCTCCTCGGGCACATCCTCGCCCTCTTCGTGCTCATCAATAGCGCGGTTTTCGTGTGCGGAAGCCATAACTAGTAAGGTATCAAGAAGTTGGTGTTCAGATTATGGAGACCGCAGAAAGTGGGAAGTAGGATTATATAGGCAAGGGCGCTGAGTCAAGCAGAGGATTCGTAAAGCCCGGATGGTCGCGCGAAGCACACAGCCGGTGCCGCGCTCCGTCAGGCACTTTGCCACAATTTTGAATCTTAGATCTAATCGGCTGACACATCGCGCTAGCATCATTATGATGTTTAAACGTCTATATGGACCCACATAGGCTTTGTCAACCATCCTCGGATGTGTAATTCAGATGCAATATTTGTGAGATGTACGTACTAAGTATATACCAGTGCGTAACTTCGTACAAGGTACAAGTTCACACTGGCAACACCCGAACTTGCTCGCGGCGATCTCCGCCTGCGGTGTTTGAACCTCGAAACCAGTCTCCGCACATTTAGAAGTCGACTGAATGATTTGCAGTGCCGTTTACATATTTGAAGGTACAATGGCAGACGCCACTGGCCAGCGCACAGTCTCGCCGGCTGTCCTGATGCGGTAGTCATCCTCTTCAGCATCGAGTTTACCCTACGGTTATACGATCAGCGACGCAGGCAGATAGCAGTACATGTGAACACGTACGACAAAGTTGCTCGGAAACCCAAGGTCGAAGGGAATCACACCTTCAATCTCGGCAATCTGCTCCTTCGACAGCGCAACGTTCAGTGCCTCGAGGTTGGAGTCGAGGTGTTCGACTTTGCGTCCACCGATGATAGGGAAGACGTATGGAGTGCGCTGCATCACGTACGCAATGGCCACTGGGATCGTAACAGTTAGTCTGAGGCCTGCGTAAGTAAAATGGAATGGCAAGACGTACCTGCCTGGATGTTCTTCGTCCCAACCTCCGCAGCAACTTTCTCCAGCACCTTCGCCATCTTGCGTTCGTTCTCGTTGCGCTCCCAATTGCCACCCATGAGTGCACGCCCATTCTCGCCCGTAGCCCTCCTCGCATCTTCCTCCGCATCTGTCCTGATCTTTCCGCCTGCTAGTACACCCCACGGGCATAAAGCGAGGCCCTCAGCGCGGGCCATAGGTATGATCTCACGCTCGAAGTCCCGCTGCAGGACATTCCATCGGCCTTGGTAGACTGAGAAGGGTGTTTTGCCTGTGAGGCGAGCGTATTGGTTAGCTTTCGCTACTACCCATGCCGGCGTGTCGGAGACGCCCTGTTCCAAAGTCATGGTCAGTTGTACAGCAGAGTGAGATAAGCAGGTGAGCGTACAAGATACAACACCATGCGAGACTGAACTAGATGATGCAGCGCATTCATAACCTCCTCTACGCTGGTTCCCCAGTCCCACCAGTGAACATAAAGCAAGTCGATGTACGACGTGCGCAGCTTCTTGAGCGATTCCTCGACGGAGACGTATAGGCTCTTTGCATTCGTGCCCATATAGTTCACCTTGACCTTGATCGACGTGTTCTGCATCTTGTACGACGCGGTGTACTATAAAAGCAGAGTAGGGTCAGTCGAAGCTACTGTATAGGCAGCGTGAGCGTGCGTACTTTGGTAGCCACCACGATTTGGTCTCGGATTCCGCGCGTCTCCATCCACTCGCCGATGAACTTCTCCGACGTTTCATTCTGACTGCATGGTCGATGAGCTCACAACACAAGACGAAGCCAAAGACGCACGTACTAGACATTCGCAGTGTCAATGAAGTTACCTCCCCTCTCAAAGAAGGCGTCCAGCAGTTTGAAGCTCGACTCCTTGTTCATCGCGCCCATACCAATCTTTTCCCACTCGTCGCCGATCGACATAGCGCCGAGGCAGATGGGTGAAACGCGTACACCTGCGAGGGGACTAAGGACGCGGTAGCGACCGAGAGCAGATGGTGCTTTGAAGGGTGCGAGAAAGCCTGACATGAGTGCGCTTGAGCGAGAGGAGTCTCAGAGTGTATGGTTTGTACGTATAAAGGTGACCTTGGCCAACTTTTGTAGTTCGCGCCCGGGTTTATGACACGATGCGATGTTGTATTTGAAGTGGGACCCACATCGAAAGCGCACGGAAGGACCCACCCTGCTTGCGAAGGACGTTCACTAGCCACTGAAAAGGATGGGGATGAACACCGGATTCCGTCGGGCATAGTTTGTTGGAAGACAGAAGGGAAAAGCTGACGCTCTGCAATGCTGGTCAGCAAAGGGTGAGTAGCCGCATACGGCAGAGATAGATGAAAGCATGGCGAGATACCGAGGATGTCATTAGCGTGGATGACTAGAGAAAGAGCGTCAGAAAACGCTACAGTGGGATTAATCCCGATTCAACGTGTTCGAGATGCCCAGACTGGGTTGAAGAACCAGCGCATCTTCCTAGTACACCTCGAACAAATACAGGAGCACAAATAAAGGCGTAGGCTGTTACATCCCCGGTGCTCATCTCCGCTGGTGGATACACTCAGAACTCAGCGCTCCATATATCGCGCTTGCCTTCACCCTCCTGCGCTGTGAGCTTGGGCGCGAACTTCTCGCCCAAGACGCCGAGTTTTGAGCGGAACTCGTCCACCCCAATGTATGCGCCACACATGCGACGCGTGCCGTCGAATGCTGCGCGGCCGTGTAGTACTCGGTGATTGTCGATGGCTGGGTAACCATCAGTTGGAGGTTGAGGTAAAGGAGCGGCATATGGGTCAATGCGCACCGACAACCGTCCCAGGCGTAAGCTTCACCCAATACTCCGCATCCGCACTCGTCAAGCCCTTGTTCCACTCCCTCATCGCATCATACCACGCCAGCATATCACTCCCACTGACTCCCCTCACCACGCTCCTATCGTCATTATTCCATCTAACCTTCGCCAGTTCGCCCTTTGCATCGTGTGTTAGAACCGGCGCTTTGGCCTTATATAGTATATCCTCCTCGCCAGCCGCATGCGCTGTAACTTCCTGTGTGCTCAGTTGTTCGTAGGCAGTGGGGTTCAGCTCTTTGAGCAGACCAGCGACGTAGAATCCGTCAACGAGCAGCGTTTGGCCGCCTTTTCCGTCGTGTTGTAGCAAGTGAAAGATTTGGAGACCGCACGGATCGGTGAAGTACGTGTTATCTGTGTGTGCGGGGAGGGCAAGGTTGGTGTACGCTGTATCGCCGCGAGCGAGATCGGCCGTGAAGTCCCAGAAACCACCGTAGTGTGTTGTACGGATGAAGCCGATGCGCGTGCTGAGCTCTTCAGTTGCTTCTGGGTTTGGGGGTACGCCTGAGACGAAGCAGAAGCCGAACTTGTCCTAAGATGGTCTCAGTGAAGGAGAACGTGAGCGAGAGAGATGTGGAGCACACAATGTTGGATAGCCATTTGTATAGGCCAGTCTCAGAAGCCATTACTTCGTCGTAAGCGACCGTTGGCGGGGACTGCGCAATCTTCGAGCCCCATAATACCTTCCTGTATCGTATCAAATCAGGTCAAGTTAACGATGCAGTGCGATGAACGACTAACTCGGATTGCTTGGGTTCTGGCGCGGGATCGTATGTGTTGTATTGTAGCCAGGACCACGGGTACACGCTTGTATGCGGAGCCGAGGCTGGTTGCCCTGTATGCAGACGCGACTTAGATTTTGAAGTCTGTCTGATGCAATGCTCGTGAACTTACAGATTATCTCGAGTCCTTCAGGTTTGGCGGTCACAGATGCTGGTTGAATGTCGGAGGGAATCTGCAACACGACTGAGTCCTCAGATCGACCGATACCAGAGGGTCATCACAATAGACGTACTTCAAATGTGGGAACTAGTCGCTGCTTCGTTACAGGATGAAAACATTTTGAGCATCGACAATGATCACGAAGCCATAGATTGTGACTACGCATAGTTCAGCGTGAGCAACGTTCCCTGTGTGCCGACATGCGGGGGAGTACGTACAAGCGCGAGAACTGGGAGCCATCCCAGTGCACGAAGATCTCCTTCTCTCCAGGCGTACAGCGAGGCAAATCGGTGCTCGTGACAAGATCATGACTGTGCTCTTCGTGTACATGTTTAGACTTTAGAGCCAATCCTGCACGCGAGGCCGCACTGGGCGCGGTGTATCGGCGCGATAACGTGCGCGCGGCCGTAAGCCGAGTCGAGCCGACGCGGAGAGCACGCGTAGCAGTACGAGCGAGAGACATCCCAGAAGTCAGCCCAGATCCTACACCAAAGCCCAGAAAGACGACGCAGAGCGAGCGAGAAGATGGTGGTCAGGAGCAGCGGACGTCAGAAACTCGCGCCCGCCGTCGGCGAGCCCGATCTGGACACGAGATGGGCCACACGCTTCGTGAATGTGATTTTCGAAGAAGTATTTCTTTGAGAGGCTTGGTTGCTGCAACTTCGCTTGCAGAAGTGGTATAGAGATCCTACAATAGGACAATGCATTTCGTGTAGAGCCCATGGAGGCAGGAGCGAGGCTGCTTGCCTCGAACGTAACGTAAGAATTATGAGCTCAAGTTGGACGATCCATCGATCCGGCAAACTCCGTCCAGCCGAAGAAAATATTGCCCTCACTCGTTTCTTGGCTTCAAGTCCGCCTCGAGGAGATGGCGATCGTGAAGTTATGTCTACTAAGAAGCACAGTATAGTAATGCAACAGCCAATGAGAAGCAGCATAAAGCTCGGGCGAAACGGGGAGAGAAGAGGAACGTGGCCATCGGCCGACGTCGGTATTACGACTCCGAGTCATGGTTTTGAGCAGTTATATTTCGTCTGCGCACGGTTAGCCAGCACCTCTACCTCCTACCACCATGTCTTTCGTCGCCAGCTCCGCTCGCTCTGCGGCTCGCCGCGCAGCCACCAAGGCCGTGACCAAGCCGGCACAGACTGCGTCTTACTCCCTGCTTGCTCGCGCAGGCGCTGCTGCACCCAAGCGTGCCGCAGCTGCTATCCAGGTTGGTATACCAGCTCATATACGGCGCACATTTTACCTAAAAGTTATTTAGACGCGTGGTATCAAGACCCTTGACTTTGCTGGTACCAAGGAGGTCGTTTACGAGCGCGCCGACTGGCCCTTGGCCAAGTTGCACGACTACTTCAAGAACGACACTCTTGCTCTCATCGGATACGGCTCCCAGGGTCACGGTCAGGGTCTCAACGCTCGCGACAACGGTATCAACGTCATTGTCGGTGTTCGCAAGGACGGCGAGTCCTGGAGGCAAGCCATGGAGGACGGTTGGGTACGTTTTGATGGCGTGTCAAACGCGGTGAAATATAGAAGCAGTCGAAACTGATATACAACTTTGACAGGTTCCCGGCGAGACGCTCTTCCCCATTGAGGAGGCCATCAACAAGGGCACGATCATCATGAACCTGCTCTCCGACGCCGCACAGTCGCAGACGTGGCCGGAAATTGCACCGCTCATCACCAAGGGCAAGACCCTCTACTTCTCGCACGGTTTCTCGGTCGTCTACAAGGACCTCACCAATGTCATCCCGCCGAAGGACGTCGACGTTATTCTCGTCGCACCCAAGGGGTCTGGCCGTACCGTCCGCACCCTCTTCAAGGAGGGCCGCGGTATCAACTCGTCCATTGCCGTCTGGCAGGACGTGACTGGCCAGGCTAAGGAGAAGGCCACTGCTATTGGTGTCGCTATCGGCTCTGGCTACATGTACGAGACGACCTTCGAGAAGGAGGTTTACTCTGACCTCTACGGCGAGCGTGGTGTCGTGCGTTTTTTCTTCTTGCATCCACTTCAAGATGAATGCTAATGAACTTGGTGCAGCTCATGGGTGGTATCCAGGGCATGTTCCTCGCGCAGTACAAGGTCCTCCGCGCGAACGGCCACTCGCCCAGCGAGGCCTTCAACGAGACCGTCGAGGAGGCTACCCAGTCCCTCTTCCCTCTCATCGGTCAGCACGGCATGGACTACATGTACAACGCATGCAGCACGACCGCTCGCCGCGGTGCTCTCGACTGGGCGCCGCTCTTCGAGCAGGCGAACACGCCCGTGTTCGAGGCTCTGTACAAGAGCGTGAAGGACGGCACCGAGACCAAGAGGTCGCTCGACTTCAACGGCCGTAGCACCTACCGCGAGGACTTTGCTAAGGAGCTCAAGGAGATCGACGAGCAGGAGATCTGGCGCGCTGGCAAGACCGTGCGCTCGCTCCGCCCTGACTACAAGCCTTGAGTTTGAGGTTGGGTCGTGCTTGCTACTTTCCTTCGCGCACCTCGGTGCGATAAAAGCGCGCCGCGGTCGCGCATTGTATACTACTCGCTTTTGCTAGTTCCCAGTCCACATTTGCGAATCAATTTGCTGGAATACCCTACACTCTGCAACTGTGGGTGCCCATAGCGCTCTACGTTGTGCGACATTATGATATGGGCTACGCCCAAAGTCTAGTTCGTCGTGATAAAGTCAGCGTCTCGTATCATGCCCGCGGCGGGCCGCTGTATCCGTACGCGTACGCGACTAGACTCGAGAAGGCACATTTAAGACTGGGCGCCCAGTCCACCCACGGTCCTCTGCCAATTCATAAGTTCATATATCCTAGTGCACTATCTCATAAGGAGGTCCATCGAAATCGGGCATAGTGTGCATGCGCGTCCATATACATACACAGGCGCAGTACTAAACGAGTACATTCAAGAGGGGGACCTCACTCGGAATTTCGCCCACCCATCATCGTTAGCCAGCCACTCTGGATCAAACAAGAGCATCCACTGAAAACGAATGCGCGCAGTCAGAATAAATCCTTTGAGACAATGACAATCGCACGCATACCAGGACGTTGATCTCGCCACACCTGCCCGTATCCCTTGATTCAAACTGTTCGTGGCTGACAACCCTGCCTCCAGTCTCCCGATATTCTTCCTCGGGTATGGCGTAACTAAGAAGCGTTGTCAGTGTTCTGCAGACGTGATAATGAGAGTGGAAGATGCGTACTTCCGTATCTGCCGGGAGAACCTGAAGGTGTACTCCCCGTTGCTGAAAATATTGCCTTGCTTCACGGGCACAGGCTTAGGGGTAACCGGTGGCTCTGAAGGTTCTTGCGCTTGCGGCACGGAGGACACATCCGCAGGAGATATATGAAGTGCGGGCACAGCAGGGGCTGTACCTCGGGTGGGTGATTCGATGGGAGACTCGACGCGCAGCCGCTTATGCTTGCGTAGACGCAGTGCCGGTAGGGACTCGCTGGGGCCAACGCGGGGTGGAGGCGTCTCTATCCGTGGCCGTTTACGCAGTAAACGACGCCGAGCACGTCTGTCGTTCCAATTTGGGTGCGTATTAAGAAGGCTACTCGCAGGCGTCTCGGGAGGCTCCGTGTTGTCGGCGGTGCTATCCCGGGTGTTCTCGTCGTGGTCGGCGTTCGAGAGATCCTCGTCATTAATAAAAGCCATGTCGTCGTTCACCACCACCTCGTCGGTGTAGGCCGAGTATCCACTGACATCGCTTTCATCGTCGCTGGTAGCGCACCACTCTTCGCTAATGTCCGAGCCTGAAGATTCCGAAGCATAATCCACGTAGGCGTCCTCCGACTTGACATTGCGATGCCGAAATGCTGCGCTGTGCAGAGCAGAGGCTCTATCCTCCAGCGGCGGTACATTCTGGAGGTGCGTAAGCAACGAGCTCTGCGCCGCAGCCATCGGACCGCTATGCACTCCTTGATCTGGAGGCGTAGGAAACAGAGGGATGTCTTTATCAGACATCGCCACCGACCAAGGTCGCCGGTGGCGAGGATGGATCGAGTGTAATGGTGACTCGACAGTTGTTGTACTCGAACACGCTGACGGACTCACGCGTGGCTTGCTGTCGTCTTGGACGGCTAGTGAAGGGCCTATCTTGCGTCCACAAATCGTGGGCTTCTTGATAGGCGTCCTCGACGCGGTGGCGACGGAAAAGGCTTGGGCGGGCATGGCAGGCTCGACCTGCAACTGAATTCAGTCTACGTCAATGTCTGAAAAAGATCGAGTAGCTACCTGCGCAGAAAGCTTCTGAGGTCTCTTCCTTGTCGGTTTTCCTAGTGACATGAGCGATTGAGGTAGAGGTAGATGGGATCTGAGAGGAGATGAGCTCAGGGTATTTATGGGCCAGCGTCAACTTCGCAACGTTCTTGTTACACGCGCAGCACAGCCTGATCCAAGGTTCGAGAGAACAACGGGACAATGAGGACATTCACACTGGCGGATTTTGGTTCATGAACGGGGTTCATGGACCGAGTGATGAACTATCTCGTGAACTCCACGCGACTGACTGATGAACCCGTACGTCTGCCACTCGTGAACCTCCACCTCGGGATGGTTCACCAAAGTACGGTTCACGAGTGTTCTCGTCTGGAGTACGTGACACCGTGACCACCGCTCACGCATCCCGTCTCGGGTGCTTTTGACTGTATACCACCACCACCACCTGCCCGCCATTACTGCTCCGTATTTGTCTGCTCTTCTAACCACTGAACAGGTCTTCTGCAGTGGCATGCTCCTCAGTCCTCTCCGAGCCCACAACATCCGGTCCTACAACATCCGGTCCTCTCACTTTCGAGCCGCGCCACCTCCGGCTCGCGCGGGCCTCGGGGACCTTTCTTCGTGCCCGAGCCGCGCCTCTTTTTTTTTTTTTTTTTTTTTTTTTTTTTTTTTTTTGGGAACGCTCCTGCTTATGCAGGGACCGACCACAACCCTCAGTTGAGGGCTTGTTCGGAACGTTAGGCCACTTAAGGCGGTAGAGGGATGGTATCCCTCCAGTAGTCGAGTTACAGTAGACCGTGAATATGATTGCCGTTGACAGATTACCCGGGAGGAAATGCTTCATGCACTGAGTGTGGGACTCTCCTTAGCCTTCGCCACGCCGATTACGGCGTCCACCTATCGGTGGAGGACTACCCACTAAAACCCCTCTTCCTGTACCAATCCAGTCTTTTCCCTCCGGTAGTGGATCGTGTGTTATCACCTTCGACCATGTGTCGAGGACTACCTTTCGTGGGAGGGCGTGCTCGTCTAAGCGCGGGTGCGTTAGCGCTTGATCTAGTTCGAGTCTCGCCGTCATTGCTTTCCACCAGTAACGACGAACATGATCCGTCGAGTTTGGTGTTCCGGGCTCTCTGCCCTCTGATTCTCTGCCTATCGTGCTTAGGCATCGGAGGCGCCATATCGATATCAGGGTGGTTATCCCTAGAATCTGGAAGAAGCGCTCCGCTCCGAGGTCTCTTTTACCGTTCGATTTCTTGTATCGCATAATACCTGCGGCTAACGCGACACCTAACAGGTTTCCTTCGGGCCAGGGACCTCTCCCCTTTTCCGCCCATAGCTTCTTGGCTTCGGCCCAAAGCTCGCTCTGGCCCGGGCTCGGGCATTGAGTGAGGATGTGTTCCATTGATTCCGGGAACGCTCCGCACATTGCGCAGTTGCGGCGCTCGTATAGGTGAGCCGCGCCTCTTGCGCGGCGTCGGAGTTCTATGTGAATCAGGTCCCTGATGTCGGTCGGCACTGAACCGTGCGCAAAACCCTAGGTCACATCTCCTTAGAGTCGCACAGTAGCAGGTGTTCTCTATCGAAGGCTTCCAGTAGTAATAAACAGGATTTTGATTCGAAGAGGCTGGCATGCCAATGCAAGCTTGAAGACTAGTCAGACTCGTGAAGTCGGTGGCCGGGAAGGTCAAGTACTTATGCTGTACGAGCTCAGATAGTATGCTGGCCAGTTACTAGAGCCTGAGGTAATGGTACTGTGACTGAACCGTGACATACTCCATGTTCATGAACTTATATGCAAGTTCACGAGCGCAGGGAGCCGAGGTTCACAAGTTCACGAGTGGTTCATGAGAGCGATAGGTGCCTTGGGTTCATAAGAGCGGTTCACGAGAGCCAGTGAACCGAAATCCGCCAGTGTGTAAAGATTGGGGACAATAGGCAGTTTGAGAAGCACGTAATTCACGTGGCCGCCACGCGTGAATTTGGCCGTCGAAATGTGGCGTTCAGCCGGCACCGTACCGCGCGACTTGCTACTTTTTTACTGTGGTGGGCACCGATACCACCTGTGAAAGCTTGCTAGCCCAAAAAACCGCATATCCTGAGGAGGGAGGAGGCCATCGCGAGAGTTGGGCCCAAAACTACGCGTGGATTTGGGCCACGTAAATCACGTGTTTCTCAAACTGCCTAATCGAGGAACAACAACACGAGGCACTGTTGAACAATCGGTATACGTGCTTGTTATCGCGACAATCTGAAGCGGAGAGCTGGAAACGGATGAAGCGGTCAAGTCTCCGATAGGACAGAGAACAGAGGACGCTAGAAGTCGCGTGTGGATGGCTTGGCGACGGCGTTTGACCACTACAGAGGCGAGATACATCAAAGCTGAGGTCCGAGTCATGACAGAAAGCGATGCTCAGACGGAGTGCTCCTGGAGACGGAGCACTATAATCTGTTACGCTTATACCGTGAACAACGTGTTTCTGAGATACTGATGACCGAAGCAGAGCGGAAGCCTGCATTCTCCGGGCACATCGGTCGTCTCGTATCGAGAATGTGTTAGCTTCCGTGCACAGATTGACTCGAAAGTTACTGCTCTGACCTCACACCGTGGTGGTTGAGCAGAAAAGAATGTCCAAAGAAGGCCAGCAATCATGAGCTGACGGCTTTTGCCGAAACCCCTTCTCACGGCGTCCTCGGACCACTGACGTCCGCAGCAAGGCCGCCACGTACCAGTACGATTGTAGTGCACACAATCGACGTCGCCACTAAGATGGCTCTCAACGATACTTGTGCAGGCCTGATGAGGTTAAGGTTATCGCCGGGATCATCATGATGACCATGGCGAGGGGTTACTAGCGCCTGGCGCGCGCACGCGTCAACTACACCACCTGCTTCTTACCACCATCAACAAGATGGACATCGGCTTCCTCAAGAGTCTACTCTGCGATCAACCTCATCCTGATATTTTAAGCAGGCTTGAGACTGATGTCGGTGGATATGAATGTATCTTGCCGCTCCTCGATGATGAGATTCAGCGCAGCTCGGCTCGCTTGCAGCGCCTGCGAGAATATCGGAACGCTCTCTCATCTCCGATGTACACTCTGCTTCCGGAACTATTATCGCGGATATTCTTTATCTATGCCTTCGACAACGATTCACTCTACGATGTTCGATGGACGAAGCTTATGTTCGTTTGTAGGCGCTGGCGCGACGTCGCCCTACACACTCCTGAACTCTGGAGTTTTGTCCAATTGAACGATCCTCGCCAAGGCCCGTCATATACGCCCAACATCGTTCTATATGAACCCGACCGCCTGGATATTAGGCGTATCGGCACCCAGCTATCGTACACGAGTCTCTGGCCTCTCACAATCAGGGCCAACCTTCATATGACCACCTCTGAAGCGAAACTGGCTTTTCTACTGAATCTATGCCATCACCAATCGCTGTCCTCCCTATCAGTGACTGGAGCAAACCCGTACATGTCTGACATTGTAGAGACCTTGTCTACCCACGTATTTCCTATGCTTAGAAATCTTGCGATAAGTATCTTCGATTTTCGGCCAAACGATGTGCGGTCAAATTTTGCTTCACTCCCAGACAACATAATCAGGGAGAATATTCCCCGCTTAACTTCTCTGTCAGTAAACGGGATGCTGTTCAATTGGACTATCATCCAAGGCCTTCGCGTTCTGCGCGTCGTCTTTGAGGGAACATACTCCGTTGCGTTCTCTTTCGAGGATATTATTGATGCGTTGAAGCGAAACCCTCTTCTTGAGGAATTTGAAATCCGTCTACCGTGGCGCATCATCCCGCGAATATCTATTTCCAGTGATACAGTTTCGCTTCCGCGGCTTACTTCGATTCGGATCCATGGCATTGTCCAACTAAGCTCTAGCCTCCTGCACTCTCTCGCGAGCGTCCCGCACTCCGCCAGCATCTACGTCGACGATAAAACTCCCAATGCAACAGAGATACAGCACAACATATTCGTCCTCGAGGATGATGCTCCTCCAGAACAAGGCATCCTCGCATCGTATGCCGCACTGCTGGCTTACTTTAGTCAACACGTCAAACAGGATCATGGTCCTGTTATCCAGACAGTGAGCTTGAGGCAGACGATGGCCCGAGATTTTTCCGGGCAGATTATCTTCCATATTCGCATAGCAGGGAGTCTGCGTGCAGATCAATACAGAGAACCCGGGCCTTGGGATCCTGAATCTGTTGAACGTGTTTTCGTTGGCATTGCCACCAGGACATCGAGCGAAGCAGGCCTTGATTCAGAGAATATCCTGCTAAATGTGTTGGGCTCTTGGCCTCTCGAGCAGGCAACACATCTGGATGCGCGGTACGCGCATGGATTTGAAGTTGCTCAGTGGGATGCGACCTTTGATAAAATGCCTGCTGTAACGACTGTAATCGTGAAGGCGGGGTCTTCGATAACAGATACTCTCCTCGAGGTGCTCTTCAAAGACCTGCACATGCGAGGACGACGCATTATTACTCATATCATAATTGATGCCGCCGACGTCTATCCTTACTTTCGCATGCAAATGTTGGGGTCCTCTGGGGAACTGGCAGAAAGTCTTTCGCGATTGACCCTACTTCGCGTCTTGCTGTACTGCGCGGAGGCTTCTCGCGCAAAACTTCCTTTGGATACAGTCGAAGTTATCCACGATGACAAAGGCCACTTGCTGGGTCCAAGCTCCGAGGCTGATATCGACTGGAGTGAACTCTACAATGGTCTCGAGAGGGGCTTTGTACATCAGGGTGTCATGTACAACTCTGTAACAGGATGCGCCGTGTGATCAGGGATATCTCTCAGGAAAAATACAGGTGGCTACCAATGGATATGGGGATTCAGGCTATGATTGATCGATGCGCGTAGTTAGAACTGTACGGGCGCACACATACATGCATGTCGTCTGTATAGCGAATAGTATGATGCCAACTTTGTCACCACTCCTTTATGCTGAGCGAGCGATATGATCATAATGCATGAGGATCGATGGATAGTCGAAAGGGTCGTGGAATGTCAGACTGATTTGGTATGCACAAGCAGTAGGTCGTTACTGCGCCTGTACAGTGTGTGGCTACGCGGTACAGTGCCGGCTGGAGCCTTAACTCAGGCTCACTCTTCAGCAAGGGTTTGTGTACCAAGGCACCATGTACAACGCTGCGGACCAGCCGATGCGGTCAAGGTTTTCTTACAGAACGAATGATACATCTGCTTATACTTATATGAAGAGTGTATTGATTTGAATGATCTCAGCTGTGCAAATAGACTTGTATGTGTAATTGGTTTGCCTAAATGACATAGGACTACGCCCAGTGGCCTGGAGAATTGACGTCAAGGGGGCGAGAGGACGTATGGAAACACTCGTTAGTGCCAGCTCGGATTCCATGATTGAACCTGGGTAAAAAGCCGCGGAAGACTAAGTATCACAGTACCTGGCTGCATACAGGGGGGCTATGCACAGCGCCGAATAACCCACGTTGCGAGATCTTGCAAGGAGCGTCCATGTAATACTCAGCGATCTATCGTCATTGTTATACGAAGTACTGGACTTCTTTGACCTTCGCCTCGGCAGAATTACCCTCAAGCGCAGAGAGACGGTTATGGTCGACCAACTTTTACCCATGATGGACGACGGAATTGCCGATCTGCTCGTAGATCGAAGTCTACGCGCGAAACTGAATTTGCGAGTCACGGTCACAGCGATACAGGCAAAGTTCGAGATCTAGCCAGCTTGCAGTCTCGTATGCTACCGATAACCAGTAACCGGATTTGGATGCGATCTGGCAGGCATATGCACAGGTCCTCCCGAGATCCTTCAGACGCCTCAACCGACAGGTTCTTCTCGGGATGGTATTCCGCGAGATATGCAATTGAGAAAAGATGCCCTGGGGCCTGGACAACACGGCGCCGCCAGCCACTGCGTGAACGATGAGCAGCCTACTCTATTTTCTTGTTCCTCATGTCTCCTGGGACGTCAAACTCGTGGGGGCTGGCCCAGATGGCGGGACCAATGTGGAGAGTTTGCCTGAATCTGCAAGGTCAAAGGTTGGTGTAGAGCGCCACTAGGCCAGCAAGCAGATATCGGTATAGTTGTTCGTGTTAACCCTAGCGTATCGCGTTTCCGCCCTACATCTACGTCTTCAGGGGCTTCACAAGTCCCGGCTCATCGATGTAGTGTCGCTTGCTCAAGACTCTAAGTCGGAACCTGAGCCCTGGCTTTGCCCAACGTCCCGTCAGCGCTGACACCCACAAGAAATGAAGACGGCGATCAAGCCAAGAATATCTGATCATGAATGCCACGGCTGGGAGTGGGTACACTGTCCATTTGAAGGCGTCAACACATATCCAGTGCTTCCAGTCAGATAAGCAGCGCGATATGCATGCATATTCTTGGGTGTTACGGGTATTTCAAAAATCAAGGTGTGTGTGTCACGGCTTATTGAATCTACCGGAGGAGTCTCCGACGTGAATCTGCGGTTTTGCGGCGTCCTAAAAGCAGGGTTCAGTACAGGAGATCAGATAAAGGGCGCAACGCCTAGCGCGGTGGTCCATGGGATATCGCGTGCTACCATGATTTTGTGCTGACGCGTGTGGGCGACCTCTCCGGAAAGCAGACCTGTATGGGGTTAATGTCGGAATTGAACATCCGCGCCGCTGTGTAGACGTACATTCGCCTAGTAGTAGCACGTCCGCGATGTTGCCCTGTGTGCTACCATCGTTCTCTGAGAACCATCGCATGAATGGCGACATCTATGGGAAGCCTTCTCATCTGTAGGACATCAATACACATACGGAGATGACCAGAGCACGATCGGCAACCTTCAAACACGGAGTTTATGGTACGGGAATGCTGGTATTCGTCAGCGTACCCCTTGCTCAAGCGGGATGCTCTCATAGTGCTGGGTGGGGCACAGTTGCCTAAGAACATCAGTAAGCTCTAGTCTCGCATTGGCTTCGTCTCAACGCCAGTCACCAGCGCAAGTGCCCTCTGGAGATACAACTCCGCAAGAGATGCGAGATTATGCGGCAGGGTTTACATTAAGCGCAAGCTTTACGATGCGGAAACGTCCCGACGCGCACGTAAAAAAGGTCCATCCGATTGAGCCCCAAGTGTCCAAGTGTCCAAGTGTCCAAGTGTCCGATGATAGCGATACGAGAGAAGAAAGTCCGTCCGTACTTCAAGCATAGTGGGACTGGTAGTCCGCATAAGCCGCATGGCATCCCTGTCCTAACGCGTGTTCTGTAGCGTGCAACATGTGAGCATGGTTCGCAGACCGACTGAAGACGACCTACCAAACTCCCATAGATTATTGCTCTGACCCTTCGTCTCGGCATGCATGGCTGTCCGACGATGCTTCCACGCAGCCTTAAACCCGACCTCGGATACCGAGCCCGTCTGCCCGGGCGTAAACATGAAAAACGCGTAAGCATCGTCCCATCCCCGTCGGAATCCCTCGTCGAAGCGCCAGTGCTCGTAGTGACCGGGACGTTTGGCCCAGTACGCCGTATGCTGGTCGAGCGCCGCACGCTTAGCTTCCTCCATCCTACGCGCCCGCTCTGCGTCATAGGGCAGTAGCACCTTGCTAGGCCGGTGCCACCCAACTCGCTCCGGGAATGTTCCCTTTTCCACCGCATCGCGTAGGGACCATGAATCATCGCCGGGCCACTGCTTCTTGTATGTCCACCAATAGTATCCCGCGCACTCCCGCTCATACAGCGCCAGTTGAGCGTCTACGAATGTGCGCTTACTCGCGGTATGGTCACTCGAATTGTGTAGGCTGGCCGGGTTTAACGCTGCGGACCACTCCCCTACGACAAGTCCGCCGCCGGTATGCGCAAGGTGCTCGTTGGCTTTGCGGAAAGACATCGGTGTGCCTTCACGCCCGCGAAGTACCGCGGCATGCTGCGCAGCGCTCATACTATGGTCTGCGTGCGTAAAGCAACGGTATAGATGATGGTCGAGCGCGAGGAAACCAGCGCCCTGTGGTCCCGCCGAGACAAGCAGGCCGGCGTAGTCCATCGTGCGCCATGCATCACCAACGTAGAATGGTAGCCCTCCGCCGTCGAGAGCCCGAAGCTCTTTGATTGTGCGCCGGTACCAATCGTGGAGGAAGGTGTGGTCGGGACGTGGCGGATTAGCCTCATTCACAAGCTCGAGTCCAATGAGGTTCGGTAGTGGTGGATTGTGCGTGCGTGCGAAGACGAGAAGGTGCTTGACCATAGCGACCAATATACGTGTCGTCTTGACGAGATTCGTCTTCTCGAAGAAGGCTACGCGAGAGCCTGAGACGCCGGAGTGAGCGTCTGCGTTCTGCTTTCCAGGAGCGCAGTGGACGTCTGGGATATGTGTGTCATTAATCTGGACTTCGAAAGCTAGCGTAGCAGGCATCGCTCACCTAACAGCACACCAATACCGTAACGATGTGCGGTTGCAATCGCTTGAGTGATTCGCGACCAAGCTCCAGCAAACACAGGCCCGAGCTCAGCGAAGTCGGTCCCGTCGACGACCCAAGGTTCAACGGCGTACAAGTGGTAGTAGGCAATCTACATGCGATAAGAAAGCGAAACTCGCGCTCATCTCAGTATCATGGACTTACAGGAATCCTGACCGAGTTGAAACCGTGTTCTGCTATCCATTTCCAATCATATTCAGTAATCCAGGTATCCCAATGGTGCTCAAGTATCTGTCGCGCATCGGGTCCGCGCGCGACGTCGTGATCGCTCTGAGCAGGAGCTGCTGCATTCCGATACGGCGCATCCGCGATCCATCGTTCGAGCACGAACCAAGAGCCCAGGTTCACGCCGCGCTGTTTCCTGCGCACATCGACCTTCAAATTGACTTCAGAAGGCCGTAAGGATCAAGTACGAACCTATACCGGTAAAAGTCACTCTCGTTCGGGAACGGCTCGCTTGGAATGGGCGGTATGGTCACAGTTGGAGATACAGGCTGCCGAGCCGCCTCCTTTGCCTCCTTCGAACTACTTGACATGCTCGCGTTCTTCGCGTGTTTGCTAATGAAGCCTTTGACCTTGTCCATCCCAGCGCTGGCGCTCTTCAAGTTCAAAGACGCTGACATGGTGGCGTGGGCGTGAGCTCAGTGCGGGCGACGACGAGAAAGCGGCGACACAGCCCGTAGAACACCAAGAGGTATATATATATGCCGGTCTCGGTCTCGAGTGAACTCCGCATGCGAGTGCCCCACAACCTCAAAACCTACGAGAATGGATGCTTGGTCGCTCCAGTGCGCAGGGGCGCAGGCGTTCAAGTCAGCGAGGGCGACAACCTGACGTCAACTGAGAAGCGCCTGGAATCTCCTGCCGTCGGCCCAAACTTTTCCAATTCCACCTTCCGGACTGAGGTTATGTTACAGCCTGGCAGCAAGTTGCAGTAAAGAGCGCGAGCTGTCTGAGGAGCATCTCGGCAAACATAGTGACTCAAGACGTAGTCGATGTTATTAGGCCGGTGGAGGCCGGCAGGCTACTGGTGGGCGTCGCGAACAGCAACGAGACGCGTTCCATCATGACGCGCATCGGCCAAACGCGGTACCGTGACACCGGTTCCGGCTAACTCGGCTCTAGCGCCGGCCTCGTGCCCTTATTGTTGACCATGATGACCTCGAAATCATATCCAGTTTCATGAAGGCTGAAACCGGTAGTAGCGCCGTACTAATGACGGCCAGCTAGACGATCTTGTCCATAACGACCATGGCCCCTTCCTCATCTGCCCCAGCGAAACCTCTCGCTGGCATCAAAGTCGTAGAGTTTGCTGGATTGGCTCCCGTTCCGTTTGCCGGGCTCATTCTCGCAGACTTTGGCGCCTCCGTGGTGCGGATAGACCGGATAGTGCAGAACGCTGTAGCGCAGGATGTACTCTCTCGTGGCAAGCGCTCCGTCGCACTGGACTGGAAGAGCAAAGAGGGTCTCGATATTGTGAAGCAGCTTATACGCGGAGCGGACGTCGTCCTTGATCCGTTTCGGCCGGGAGTATTGGAGAAGATGGGACTTGGGCCCGATGTGTGGCTTGGGAAGGAGAACGCGAAGGGCGAGAATGAACGTTTAGTGTTTGCACGGATCGCTGGGTATGTATAGTTCCTTGGTTCGCCACGAGAAGCACAGTATACCAATCCTTATCCAGATACAAACGCGACGGGCCGCACCGAGATCTGGCCGGACATGACATCAACTATCTCGCTATGAGCGGCGTACTCTCGTTACTTCCCGGTACTCCGGAGAAGCCATCTTTCCCTCTGAATCTCCTTTCTGACTTTGCCGGGGGTGGTCTGACCTGTGCGCTCGGCATCCTGGTTGCCTTATTCGAGCGTGTTTCCTCCGGCAGAGGTCAGGTCGTTGATGCGGACATGGTCTCCGGTACTCGCTATCTCGCCACATATCCATTCCTCCATCACACGCTGCGATCTCCACTCTTCGCATCCGCCGACAGCAAACGCCAACTGAACGTTCTCGACGCTGGTGCTCCATTCTATAACGTGTATACGTGCTCAGACTGGCGGCCCATTGCGGTCGGTGCACTTGAGCCGCATTTCTTCAAGACTTTTCTAGAGGGTTTCCTAGGCGCTGTACCGAAGACATGGTTGGAGAGGGAGGAGTGGCTCCCCGACCTAGACGTACACGGACACAAGGAACTGTGGCCAAAGTTCAAGGACTTCTTAGAACGTGGGTTCAAGCTACGAACCCGCGATGAATGGGCCGACACTTTTGCGGGTAAGCTGCATGTTCATTACATTGATCAGCTCCTGTTAAACATCACTAGGAACGGACGCATGCGTTACACCAGTCCTGGCTCCCTCAGAGGCTGCAGCCGCACACGCTGGGCGAGATTACCGCACGGCCGAACTGGACTTTGCGCGCGACACACCACAAGCCTACATCGCGTCGCCGGCGCCGAGCCTGTCACGTACACCTGCGCACGCGTGCAACGGACCCATCCGTGCCCTTGAGCCAGGGAAGCATTCATGGGAGGTGCTCGCGGAGCTTGGGTTTGAGTCGGCGAAGATCGACGATCTTGTGCGGCAGGGTGTGGTCGGTGCTGTAGACGCGAAAGCGAAGCTATAGATTCTGGTGCTAGTAGATGCCTATATGTCTCTTCTTCGTTCTTCGTTGTACATATTGTTACGCCTACGTTATAGCCGGGTCCGGCAGTGCCTGCCTGCCTGCCTATCATACCCCGCACTGCGCGCAGGCCGAGCATGTGGGGGTTGAAATCAACTGCTTGACCCCTTTCCAAGTCCGGATCGGATTTGTGCGTCAGTTCTGCACGATCATTGGTCGCCTAAAACAACAATCACAAGCCAATTGTCATGTTTGAGATGTCTGACCGGCGCTATATCATCGCTCAGGCGTCCAAATTCGGGCCTCTCCATCTTACCGCACTCTCCTCTCCTGCACACCAACAACATGTCCAAGCAGCTGAAGGAGTTCTCCCGCGAGGAAGTCGCGAAGGTGCGTCGTTCGCCACAAGTTCTAGCGAGCTTCGGCTAATCCCGAGCTTTACAGCATAACAAGCCTGGCGATCTCGTGCGTATTCTTCTTGCTCCTTACTCTCACTTACCCGCCTAACTATGGGTATAGTGGATTGTGGTCGATACTAAGGTCTATGACCTCTCGCGCTTCGCTGCTATGCATCCCGGCGGCCTCGCCGTCCTTACGGACGAGGAGGTTGCTGGCCAGGACGCGACCGAGGCATTCTACGGCTTGCACCGACATGAGGTTCTCGAGCGTCCTCAGTACGCGCGCTTACAGATTGGTGTTGTCGGTGGCGAGCAGTCACTAGGAATCACAAGTCGTGTCGTTGGCCAGGTCAGCGATGTTCCGTACGCAGAGCCGACGTGGCTCGCGAAGGGCTTCAAGAGCCCATACTACAACGACAGCCATAGGAGGTTCCAGAAGGCCATGCGCGAGTTCTTCGATAATGTCGTATATCCCGAAGCGCAAGCGCGCGAGGAGGACGGCAAGCGCGTGAGCCAGGATGTGTTGGACAAGATGGCCGAGTTGGAACTTCATGCTATGCGTCTTGGCCCGGGTAAGCATCTGAAAGGCCGCACACTCATGGGCGGTGTTGTCAAGCCTGAAGAGGTAACTTATATATCTATATCTTCACGCAGCATTATTGACGCTGGTGTATTCAGTTTGATTACTTCCACGAGCTCATCATCACGCAAGAGCTCTCGCGGAGTGGCGCGCGAGGCTTCGCAGATGGCTTGCAGGGTGGCATGGTCATCGGTCTTCCGCCTGTGCTCAATTTCGGCTCGGATGAGTTGAAGGCCAAGGTATATAAGTTCTGCACATCCACGCGTCTCCTTGTTCTTATGATTGGCGCCCTAGATCGTCCCGGAAGTCCTTTCAGCGAAGAAGTTCATTGCGCTTGCCATCTCCGAGGCACAGGCAGGCTCGGATGTCGCTGGTCTGACGACTACTGCCGTCAAGACTGAGGACGGCAAGTTCTGGATCGTGAACGGCAACAAGAAATGGATTACCAACGGTCACTTCGCCGACTAGTGGGTGACTTCTGCCGAATTTTGTCGCCTGTAGATTCTGACTGACCGATTCACCAGCTTCACCGTGGGCTGCAAGACCGAGGACGGCCTGACTGCGATCCTCATTCCGCGTCAGGAGGGCGTCGAGACCAAGGCGATCAAGACGTCTTACTCCCCCGTCGCGGGTACGGCGTACGTGACGTTCGACAACGTCAAGGTGCCCGTAGAGAACACCCTTGGACCTGAGGGGTAAATTCTACCCACTCGTCTCAAATGTCCAAAGCTCACATCTTTAAAGCCAAGGAATCTACGTGATCCTCAGCAACTTTAACCACGAACGTTGGGTGATGTGCTGCGGCTCAGCGAGGGCTCAGCGCGCCATTGTGGAGGAGTGCTTGAAGTGGGTAAACCAGCGCAAGGCGTTCGGCAAGCCATTGAGCAGCCAGGCTGTCATCAGGAGTAAGCTTGCGGGTATGATTGCGCGCGCGGAGGCTGCGCAGGCATGGTTGGAGAACGTTACCTACCAAATGTGCAATATGGTACGCTATCACTCTCTCACCTCCACATCTCGTGTGCTAACAGATTCGCCTTGCCAGTCCTACAAGGATCAGAGCAAGTACCTCGCTGGCCAAATCGGTTTTTTGAAGATGTTCTGCACTCAGTCCGGGCAGGAGACCGCACGCGACGCTGTACAAATCTTTGGTGGTCGCGGTATCACCAAGACAGGTATGGGTCGTATCATCGAGATGTACCACCGTACGATTCCGTTTGACGCGCTGCTTGGTGGCGCGGAGGACGTGCTTGGTGACCTTGGTGTACGCCAGGCTATGCGCCAGATGCCCAAGAACGCGAGGTTGTAGGCTTCTTGTATATCCTCACATATCTTCGCGAGATCTGAGCACATCACTATTTACTCATCTGTCCATTGTATATTAATATTCGGGCAATCTATTCTGAAGTTATTTCCATGTACAGCACATGCACGACGAGTAAGCGGTTGGTGAGCAGCTCAGTGTAATATGCGTACTATAACGCTCGATCGTGTTCGCACTGCCCGGGAAGCTTGGAAGTTAACGTTGGACCAGTCCATGTACACAATGATCAACAGGATCGACAAGCCGAGGCTCGGCATCGGCCCGCGCGCCTCATTAACGTTGGGCGCCGACCACAGCTTGCTTCCCGCTAACCATCATCGCTCTGAATCTTACCGGCCTTCTAACTTATAATCGCAAAGTTCAAGAAGACGGAACTTGGACTATGAATCCCAACACGACGCTATGCCTTGCTTGCTCATCGTCACTCCCACCGCGTCTGCTTATGCAGACCGACGGTAAACGACCAACTGAGCTCTTCCTGACAAAGTGCTGCGCTCGACCGATTTGCCCTACTTGTCTCGCGCATAACCCACGACTTGCACGCTACGATCCTTGCTTGGCATGCTTGGGCGGTATACGTGCCGTCGGGAGCTCTCAACGTGCGGCTGAAGCACCCAGGAATATCGATGCGGCTGTACGGGATGAAGATGTGTACGCCATCGGTAACGACGAGGATGAAGAAGATATAGATGCAGGAGAACCCTCTACGGGGAGCAGCGGTAGTAGCGACGATTTACCGGCACCTACAACACCACCGCCTGCATACGCGACCGAGCTACCGACAGATTACTCTGTTAACTCCACTACCAATCAATTCACTGCCTCAGGCGAAGAAAGCACTACAAACGAGAAGGCAGAAGAAGGCTCCTCAAGCCGATACTATATCCGCAAGGGTGATACGTTACTTGGCATTGCTCTTCGCCATGGAGTTGACGTGCGTGCAATTCGGTTCGTATTTCATCAACTTGAGACTTACATATGACAGGGTCGTACGTTATGCAAGCTGAACAATCTCCCGCCGAGCACGCTCAACATAACTCCGCACATCTTGCATACACGTACTTTCCTCACACTTCCACCATCTGCCAAGAGTGGTAGTACAAGTCCGCCGCCGCCACCGGATCCTGAGATGGAAGCGCGACGTGCGCGTGAACGCGCGAGGAAGCGCTTCCAGTTTGTGACGAAAGAAGTAGATTGGCGAGTTGCCCAGGCGTACGTCGCGCTCGCAGACGACGAGGCCGGCCATGCAGATCGCGACGCACGCAATGCTAAAGCTGCCGAGAAGGAGAAGGCTGAAGTAACACATGATGACGACGCTCCTCCTCCTGCAAGACTCGAAGGTCGCGCAGTCGACAGTTACTTAGATGATGCAGAGTGGGAGGAACGTGAAAGACGGGCCGGTCGGGGAGTGCGCATTGAACGGCTACCTGTGGCGAGCGGTAGTAGCCGGCGCGAGGACGCCAAGAAGGCTTCTGGATGGAGTTGGCGCGGCTGAGAGTATCGACAGATTTGTATGCGTGTTGACGAGAGATTGGACTCAGGTTGGTTCTGCTTTGTATCGTATCATTCACGCGTGCGTGTGTATCATTAGACCTGTAATCTACTGACCATCTTGACGCTGCTTCGCTAACGTTAGCGATCTCTCCAGAGGACTCTTTTCTTAGCTTTCTCGGCTCTATCTTCTCTCTCGAACATCTCGTTCTCTCATCCTTGTGTCTGCCGAGGTACATTCTCAAGCTCGTGTCCATTATCGAAGCTTATGTTGAGAGGCTCGCTTCCATGTTATGCTCACGGCCTGGTCACCGGTTGAAGGCCTTCGCTCACCTGCTCTCAAATCATAAAGTGATAAGATGGGCTGGCGCAGTCATAACCCGTCCTCGAGGCTACTCGAAACCCACGTTGCGAGCCAAGATGCGTGCATTATCCGCCCGGATTTTCTCGCTCATTGGCCTTGTTAATGTGATTGCATCGCCGCTTGCTGCACCGGTTGTCGATCTGGACATCGGACCATTCCGGGGCACGACTGCGAATGGCACCGACATCTTCCTCGGTATCCCATTTGCCCAGCCGCCCGTGGGGCGCCTGCGCTTCGTAGCGCCCCAGCCGATAACCACTAGGACCAACGGTGTCCGCGATGCGGTACAATTTGGCAATGCGTGCCCTCAGCCGCCCAACGTCACTAGCTTGGGAGCGGAGATCGGCGAGGACTGCCTGTTCTTGAACGTGCGTCACTCGCATCTAGATTAAAGGTCTATTGATGAAGCGGGATGTTCTCTAGGTGTGGCGACCTGATGGCGTGAAAGAGGGAGACGAGTTGCCTGTGCTCATGTGGATATACGGAGGAAAATTCGTTAATGGTCCGCTTGTTTGTTCATGTACGTGCGAGGCGTTCAAGCTCACGCAAGAATCTAGGCGCATCAAGTGCTCCTGGGTTTGACGGCGAGCGTCAGTCGTCATCTTGTTCGAGGTACCAGTTACGGTCTTCTGAATGGAGATATCTAGATATTGTTGGGCGTAGCGTTGCGCTTGGCAAACCTATTATATTCGTATCCATGTCAGCCTGAGTGCCAATCTGTCGGTATTGTTATCGTATTCACTTGCTGACGTTTTGCACAATGCGTTCCAGTAACTACCGTCTCAACACCTTCGGCTTCGTGAGCGCTGTTCGGTCGAACCCCGTAGCTTCTCGGCTATTGACGACGGGTTTAGCTTGCCAGCACGCATGTGCCCGTGCAGAACCTGAACGCTGGCCTGCAAGACCAATCTGCCGCCCTAAAATTCCTCCAAAAGAATATACCCAGCTTCGGTGGTGACCCCCAGAAGGTCCGTACCTTGCCCGGTTACATGCGAGGCGCAGCTCACGCGTGTTTCTAGGTTACAATCTGGGGACAGGTCGGTTGCTTTCTTCAAGGTTCTCGTCCTCGCAAGGAGTCCGAGCACCTAATCCTTTGCTTCTAGTCCGCCGGAGCAGGTAGCGTAGCCTCGCAGATGATCTATGGGCCTTCTGGACTATTCCGTGCGGCTATTATGAACTCAGACACAGGACCATTGTAAGTTTATGATTTGTCCCCTCTCACCCTCAAGCAAGACCATGAACATTTTCACAGTAAGAATTCGCCACCACCAAGCACCTTTGATATGCCCGGCAAGCCGTTCGACGTTGTGTCTAGAGAAGTAGGCTGCGCCCCTGGCCCAACCGCATTCGCATGTCTGCAGAACGTACCATTTGACGTGCGTAATAAGGCCTAAGGCAGCATTCCGCTTGGATTCCGAGCTGGTGCCACTGATGACCACCTCTCTATTCAGATCCTCGTGAACGTTAGCAACACACTCCAGAAAGCAACGCTCAATCAGCAGTTATGGCAGCCGACCGTTGCACCAGGCAGCTTCGTGCCTGTGCGTGCATCCTCGAAGATTGCGGATGGAGAGTTCTTGAACGTGCCCATAATCATTGGTACAATGGTCAGTTGCTCAGCTCTCCTGCCACTCTGAGCCGACTCGGAACTCAACCTACGCACCAGGTGAACGAGGGGACCACCTTCTCTAGCTCTACGCGCAACCTCAATCTCACTGGCGCGGCGCAACTCTCTGCTCTTGACGGCTTCGTGCGGGGCTCCGCAATCGATGAGAGCAGGATCACAACCGATGTGCTAGCCCGAATTCATCAGCTCTACCCGGCATCTCCACCTAGTCTCCCACATGCGACAGGCGATGAGCTGTTTGACCGCGCTGCCGCATGGTACGGCGATAACATGTTCCTTTCTGCTCGACGCAGGTTTGTCGACAGCGCCAGCAAGAAGCAAGACGTATTCGCGTATCACTTCCGTGAACTCATACCTGGGAATGATCCCACTCTCGGCGTATTTCACGCTTCAGAACTACCCTTACTATTTGGACCGGGTGCAACGGGCGTCGAGCTCGCCTTCGCGTCCAGCTATCTTGACTTCTATATCAACTTCGTCAATGATCTGAACCCTGGCCGTATGTGTCCTCTACTTTCCTTTTACAGCGCATCATTGCTCATATCTGTGCGCGCTCATTGCAGCGAGCTGGCCAAGGTTCACACAGGAGCACAAGGTCATCTTGCAACTTAAGCGAGACAACATCACCGAGATACCAGATGGTCAGTGGGATCTTGTTGAAGCGAAGATATACTCGAACTGACTCACACGACATCGCACTCCGCCGTCAGACTTCCGTGCCGAGATGACATCCTTCGAAAACCTACCGGAGTTGCTGAACGAATGGGAGAAGTGAGAACGAGAAGCCTGCTTGCAATGATTAGCTTAGTATGGGAGTCTGTTGAGCATGAGGTCCTCGAATTCGATTTGACCACAAGACTGTCGAGATGAAAGGGAGTCTACAGGGGTCTCTCTGAGCCTCCGTGTCGGATTGAAGCTTTAGCCAGCGCTACGGACAGCCGCCGAGATCCTGGCGTCAGATTCCCTGGCGTTTGGACAAGATGATCGTTCCATTTGCAGAACAGGGACAACGATGGGATACACAAAACAATGGTGAGGTACAAATACATGGGTATACAAACGTCCTGCGGATGCCCAAGTTTGTGCTTGATAGCGCGTAGTGAGGTCAGATGCCTATTTGTGGTGTATAACGCGAGCGCCGAGCACGATCTCATATTCACTGCCGTCTGGAGCCTTCTTGAGCTCGGACACGCCGTACACGCCAGTGCGCGTTTTCCGCCAGAGCTCCATGGTCGGCGGATTGTCAGTCTCGAGCGCTTTCGTGATACCCTCGCGCTGAAGCACCGGACTGCTCATGAGAGGTGCGAGGACGACGGGGTCGGCCGTGTACTGGAAGTAGATGCATTGCAGACGACGAAGGCCATCCTGGTCTGCTGGAGGTTTGATGACGCGGTGCACGGCTGACCTGTAGTAACCACCAGTAAGGTACTCGGTGAAGTCACCACAGTTGATGATCTGCGACGTAGCACGTTTAGACATGTCCGACGATGAATGGAGGCGTCGATGAACAAACTCACGACAGCGTTCGGGATGTGCTTGACATAGCGCCAATTACCTTCTCGGTCCTTGATTTGAAGAGCAGAGATCGGCTGACTCCAAAGGGCGGTGAAGCTCATGTGGTCTGCGTGAATCGCTCCAAAGTCAGCGCCAAAAGACACGAGGCGAGAGATATGTACACACCTGCATGGCCCTTCATCCACACGCCATCGGTCTTCTCCTCTTCCTCGGCGGATCGGGGATCACTGAGAATATTGTCTAGGTCAAGACGAGCGCAACACCGGCGTTTTCGACTTACTACATCATAAATCGCCCTGTGCGCACGTGTCAGCATCAAGTGGGACAAATTAGCACCGCTTTTTGCACTCACAGAACGAATGATTCGTGTCGTCGAACGCGTGTAGATCACTTAGCGTGTTCTCGGGAAGCTCAAGACCGAGTGAAAGCAACCTAATGGATGCGCTGTCAGTTGCGCGATGTATGAATGTTGTTCCCGGCGGCCTACTTCTGCACTTCTCCGAGAACATCGCAGTGAGTAAACTGTATCATATTCTGCACCTCCGGCAGGAATGGGCGTAGGGGTGCCGGATGCTCTCGTTCAGTGACATCGCGCGGCACTGCGCCCGTAATCAGTAACGCGATAAGAAACAAGGAAGAAAGGTTATTCACGGTTGTAGTGAGTGATGCGGTCTTTCACTCCGTTGGCAATGTGCTGAGTCCTGATATCAGCCATACATTGTCGTGCGCGAGAAGACGGCGAGGCAAACCCAGTATTGAGGCAGTTTATACCCCAGATATGTTCCGGTCTCCTTGATGCGAGCCTATCGCAGAAGATCAATGCTTTATTTCATTAGCTGCTTACACCCAATCCGTACCTCGTAACGAAGCTTTTCCTCCTTTGTGACGCCATCGAAAGCGAGAGAGCCTATGTCAAGCATACGGTCGTTCTGCTTTCCATGTGAGCATTCTGCGTACAACTGCAGGATAACCTGTGACAAACCCGGGGCTGCTCTAAGCCGTGGTTCACGACATAGAAAAATCCATCGTTATGCATCGCGTCGCGGGCAATTCGCACTTGCTCCGCTCGGCCTTCCGGTGTCTTAGCTTTCGCCAGGTCGATAACAGCGAGATCTGCCCAGTAAACTACCCAGATCCAAACAATCGTGATGAGCATAGCTGTGCACCGGCCTCCAAATCACGTACTATTTTCCTTGGTGACAGGCGGGGCTGTCCAACGCGGTGCAGGTGGCAGGGTGAGGGCAGGCATGTTTAAAGATTGAAGGGCGGATGGCTACGTCAAAAGGTAGGTGTCTGCGAGGTTTTATACCTACACGGTGGCCGTAAGGAGCTGGGTTGACAGACAAGGCTAATCGCCGCCATGCTATCGGACAGGGTCACGATTTCTTCCTCCTGGAACTCTCATTTCCGTCCACATTCCGAACGACATCACATTGCTCTCATCGGGCGGCGCGGTCGGATGTGGACAGTAGAATGCGTGGCCTCCACGGTCCTCAGCACACGTTCCGTAAAGCTTCCGCGTCGCTGTTGAGGCGGAACGAGTACCACAGTGGCTTGATCAGAACCAAAGGTTTGCAGAAAAAGCTCTGATGAGAGTTGCGTTGAGCGCGAGCTCTGCCCCGATGATTTTCGGGGTCGCAACATATACATGCGGACACATTCGGGACACGGCGCTGCGCGATCATAGGTTAAACCGCCAAAGTAACGAGACGGAGACGTGATCTTGACAATCAACATCAAGGCAATCGGTAACTGCTTTACGGACTATGAGACAGATAGCCTGAAGACTTCACCAGTGTCAGGCAACAGTGCGGCGGACAGAGAAAGAAGCATTTGCACGAGAGACTTCCAGACCACTTCGTAACCTCTACGCTTCTGAGAACTAGATGCATTGTAGCTGAGATGTTCCAGAGCAAAGACGAGAAGATCCGCGCTGGCTGCCTCAACATGCGATGCAGATTTGTGCGCAAAAGGCGCCCAGGTCCCAGGAGCCGGTCCAACCCAGCGGCTCCGGTAACTTTGCGTACGGGCGCCTGCTGAGCAACTCTAACTCTCTCTCTCGACCAAGAGCCAGCTGAATGTCACCGACAGTATAAGCTAGCTTTGTTATCCGAAAGAGAGTGATGATGGTTATAGGCCGAGAGCCAGGGTTCGTTCGCCATCATAACACGCGTGGCGTGCGGCGGCTTCTCGCGCGAGCCTGTCAACGTTGTCTCCGACGTTCATCTGGCTCGTCTTGTCCGGCAAGCCCTAAATTCGCAGTGCAATAGTTTGTGTCGCTTGACATATATCTGGCGCTACCAAAACGAGTCTTCGGCGCTTGAGCGTTATATTATGGAGACAACCGAGTCGAGCGCGTCATCTTCCGCTTTTGGCACTCCCCCAACATCACCGACATCCTCACGCCGATATCATATTCCTTTGACACCTCAAAGGAGGGGGACAGATATCCCGCACTCGCCTTCTACTCCGCATTTAGCCCTGGAACCGGTTACGCATGACGAACAATCGGCTGACGGGCTCACGATCGGAAAGGGTCTTGCGCGTTCTCGTACACTTCCGCACCGCAGCACAAGCAGCGGCAGAGCAAATAGGGCCATCCCCGGTCTAGATGGTGTGACGCTAGAGGCCTCGAAGCTAGCTAGCCTAAGGAAGTGGATATTGGGATTGGCAATAGGTGAGTTGTTACGCAAAGTGACTGAAAATATGAGTATGTGAATAATCAACATGTACGGTATCAGTGACTTTCGATCTGGATCTGGGCCCAACATTGTCCTGCTTGTTCCCTCAATTCACATTGTACCCCTTCGAAGCAGAAAACATGTTCGTATCGTTTTGAAAAGAATACTCGAGCGACGTACGTATTGATGTCTTCGCTTCAGCGCTTTCTCTGCCTTTCCTGATTCTCCGCAATTTCGAGAAGGGTCCGAAATCCATTCGTTTCGCATACGAGGAAGACCGCCACCGACAAATAGACGCTCGACGCTGGGTGACGACCGGCCACCCCTCAACGACGGTTTCCTCTATGGGTATTCCTATTTCAGTCAGACGAGGGACTCATCGATCAAGCGCGGATACGCTCAGGTGAGTACATAGCGCCATATGGCAACGAGCAGTTCCTGAAGCCAACGCTAATGCAGTGGTCGATTGTCATCCTCTCTCAACACCCCTACGCTGCCCTGTTTCCGGCCGTACTCTCGAAGATCGGACCGTTATACCGTCAGCATGGTGAAGCTATCCTCGAAGTGGTCTCTCACAACATGGCAAACTGGTACGAGCAAGCATGTGTAGCGTTTGTTCTCCATCTGACCTACCCGCAAGCGTAGGCCGCCTCCCTCTCCAGGCGAAACACTAGAGCTGGGGTTTCTGGGATCGGTCATACATGCGGAGTTGCCACAGAACGTTGATGAACAACAGCTGAGTAACACGGCTCATCTTCACTCACAGACAGAGGCCGATTGGCATGTAAGTGACGACAGGCTTTGCGGCACATCTCGATCTTACTCCTGCATAGGTACTAGTGTGCTCGCCGCCATTGGAACCCCCGCCATTATTGCTGTTAGGGGCCGCCCATACGCATCTCTGGTCTATCTGGGAATGTCTTGTACTCTGCGAACCCATCCTGATCTTTGGTCCGTCACCTGCCATGACGAGTCAGGCTGTGTGGTGGTTGCGGGATCTGTTTCGTCCTGTAGATCTCTCATTCCGTATGCCATGTCCGCTTTAACTGACTGCATCGCAGATTCCGTGGGCAGGAGATTTCCGACCCTTCTTCACCATACACGACAAGGATCACAATGAACTAGTAAATGAGCGGGCGCCCAAGCCGGGACTTTTGTTGGGCGTGACCAATCCCTTTTTTGCCAAAGCTTGTGGACACTGGCCACATGTGCTTAGCTTAGGGACAGCAGTGTATGTCTTCTCGAACGCCTCCGTGATGAACGGGCTGAACCTTCTCTCAGTCCTAAGAATGCGTCGCCGATAATAGCTTCGGCCGGCATCCCTCCTGGCTGGACAACGAAGCGACATAAGCGCTTTATCTCCAAGGATCAGCACATCCTACAGCAGGTTGAAGACGCGCTCGGAAAGCGCCCAGACACTTGCAAGTTCTCGACCTCGATGTCTACCCGCCCTCGTTCTGACGCTTGAATGACAGTGAAGGAAGCGTCAGCCGCTCTTCGGCGCCACCTGTCATCACGAACGGCCGCTATGCTTGTTCCTCTCAATCGCTACCTGAACTCGCTCATTCCCCCACCTACTGAAGCTGGGACGCGTCTGAAACCATTCAATAATGCGCACTTCCTGGCTTCATTGAAGGCACACGGCTCGCCACTTCCCTTCCGCTCGAGCAGTAAGACGAAGCAGTTTTACGAACGATGGTTACGAACGCCCGCGTTTGGATTATGGCTCGCGCGTCAGGAGGAAATAGTTGGCACTATATTGACGGCGAGAGCATCTACTGCTTCACTGGTCAATTAGCCGTCGGCCCGAGCATCCGCACCTCATTATGCTGCCACGTCAAACCGTCTTTTTGGGCGCCAGCCTCCTCTCCTCATGATGATCCCACTCTCTATACCCATAAACACGATGCCTACTGTATAAACTGCACCGCTCGTCGCCGACGTCTTTCTAGTGTTCGCCACGGGTCACTCCAAACCCGCGGGTCGCGGGGACGGGTCTCGACGGGGACGGGGACGGGGCTGGCAAGGTCGACCCGCGCCCAACCCGTCAACCCCGCGGGGTGAGCTTGGTAGGCCGCTGCGAGCGATTTTCGCCCTGCCATCGCTCAGGATGCACCCCGAACGCCGCATATGCCCTCCTGAGGGGCCTTGAAAAGCTCTTTGTAGCTTGTCAAGGCTTCGGACTAGGGTTCGGGGTGGGCAAACCCGTCGAACCCGCCTCCCGTCCCCG
>KV424649.1:0-77042 GCA_001632445.1 Peniophora sp. CONT | reverse complement strand
GGGGGACCAAGGAATAAATCGCCGCACGGCATTGCTCGGCTTTAGCCGAGGGTTCTCGGAGCGCCAGGGAATGCGCGATGTTGGACACGGACTGCACGTACGCTGTCCAAGGCTGCCTCTTGTGCGGCTCTTGCAAGCTAGACATGCGCGGGCGCGAAGCACCCGCGCTAGGACACCGAGAGCGGAGCGGAACGAGGCTCGAGGGGTCGAAGTGAACATCCGCCGAGGGCCCCGCGTGAGGATCCCTCGGGTAAAGCCGAGCGACGCGCTTCGCGCCTCGATTCATTCAACCGGGCTTGCTCCTCAACATTGAGCACATCCTCGGCTCTTCACCTACCACCACCTTTATTGCGCAATGAGCATGGACATGATCTTCGGCGACTATATCAGACGCGTAAAGCGTACACGACGGGGTGGATATGAAACGAGGAAATGAGGAATCACAAGCCCCGCCGACGAGCCCTTGGTAATTAGCTTGACTGACTGCGACTACTGTCCTCTACCGACGCACCGCTCTACTGTTTTATATAGTTACTTTCTATGACTTTCTTCCTCTCATGAATACTACTTTCTCCGCTGTTCAGTCGCTGGATGTTAACGTTCTCGCTTATGACGCTACCTCGGACTGATACGTCTCTGTCCAGTCCGATCGAACGCGGCTCTGCCTAGGACGCCGAGAAGGAGATGACTACGAACAATCATATGACATGGAATCACTATGCCCAGCTGAGGCATGGATGGTCTCCCGACAGACGACCATGACATGGCAAGGCCAATCTCGGCCATCAGCGTGCCCGCCGCACTCCCTTCTCGCTGCTGTCGCTGAAGAAGACCACGCAGGCAGTGGTGAACGATAACCACCACCGTAACATTCGCGCTCAGGTTCTGTTGCCGTATCCGGAGTACACGAGCGATACATTGATGACCGACGACTCCGACTACACACCGTACAAGGCGCTCGACCACACTAGAGCTCTACTCGCGACTTTGCAGTTTCGGTGACCCCTTCAACAATTACCGCGCGCCTTGCGCAAACACGTCATCGTAGCACATTGCGCAATAGAGAGATCGCGCACTGAAAGGAGGTGGTTTGTCTGCCGTCGTTCCGTGCCATGGAGTTTGCGGAGGTCTAAGCCTAGTCACTTCTTACGCTTATAGAGCGCTGCGAACAAAGCGTAATACCTTGAAACCCATGATGTGTATCGCTTGTATGGTCACTTTAGCAAGGTTTATGATTAGATGTCAATTGCGACCGCTTGATTCACTATGAATTGTAGGTTGCACCTCAGATAATTCATTGCGCGCACGATACACTCTCTGGTGACCGGTCTTACCCTACTCAATAGTGCACTCTACCTAATAGTGCGATCGGCTGTCCAGTGACATACATGCCGGAAGCTCGCAGTTTGCAATTTCGTGAGAATTTTGATGCCATCGACGCCGTCGCCGTCGCGACGCGCGCGACGCGACAGCTAGTAACTCTTGACCACGACATGCAAGCCACGTCGGCAACATCTCCTCACCACATCAAGCCGAACACGCTTCCTCACCGGCCTCACCAGGACCCCGCTGCCCGTAAGCGGAGGTACTTCCATCGCGAGATCTCCCCGAAATCGTTCAAAAGTCTATTCTGGCTCCTACCATTTGATGTCTGGTTTATTGTCTTCGAATTCTTGCGCGACGTATTCCCCAAACGGCCCATAACAATGGACAGCCTAGTCAAGTATTTGGCTGAGTGGAAGCCGCCGCGTACGCCGGCGACGCGGCCCAGTTGCGTGCCGTATGGTTGCTGCTTGACGGATCGAGGGGCGCGAACGTCACAAGCACAGGATTGTGGGTACACCGGCTCTTTCGAGCGTAAAGGACTCTCCGCGCTTATGCACGTCGACTGTTACTCGCGACTTCGTCTGCTCTCGTTCCCGTGGTACCAAGCCCACTATCGTTTCATAGACCCAGCGTTCTTCAAATCAGAACTTCCCGAAACATCGACCAAGTTATTTTCGCCGCGAGCACTGTGCTTGTGCTTTCTTGATCGCGTAGTGCAGGGTCTCAAGAACGCTCGCCATGTGGAATTGACACTGCCTTCCTCGAACGCGCTCTATACGCAATCCACCGCCAGGATCATTGGAGAAGCTCTCAAAGCGTATGGCGCTACGCGACTTGAAGAAGTCGATTTGCGTTTCGATTGGAATGGCGCGTTTGAAGATGACGGTCGGAAAATGCTCCTCGTCGCGAACTCCATTCGACGCATGTCAGGGGTGAATTCAACCCTTCTCGTTTACGGCGCGAACTTAGAAGCGTTGTGCATCGCGGCCGAAGAAGATCGCTTCACCTGGAAGCCATCCGATCTTTACTTCGTACTCCGCCAGAGCCCGCGGCTGAAGCGCTTGGAAATATACTCCGTTCTGGGGCCAGGGCCTTCGAACAAGGACAGTCAACTGGACTCACCAATCGAACTCGCTCACCTCGTTCGACTCTGCGTTCGTGACACGCTTCCGCGGTGGAGGTCTCTTCAGCAGCTGCTCATCGCACCGCGCGTCTCGCACATCGAAATCGATATTATCTCGTCAGAGATGGGGATGGCTACACAGGACCTCCGTGAATGGTGCAACGACACGATCAATATCGCCGAATTCGCCGTGCAATCTTGTCCACACGCCCTCCGCAGCGAGCGGCGCCTCGCCGCGGCCTTGCACTTCCAGCGTGATATGGACGAGAGATATCACGACGTGTACAAGACGGAACTTTGGCCTGAGTTCATGTCGTTTTCACTGGCTCGTAGCAACGAAGTTTTGTCGGACCCAGACGCTTACCCTTCGGAACCGTACTTTAAATTTACGGAGCGATCAGTGACCACGTCCACGAAAGCTTACTCTGCCGCCTTCCGCGCAACGAAGTCACCCTCGCGCCCTCCGGCTTGGATATTCCACGTCTTTTGGGAGTGTGTTCTTAACGCGTTGGAGGGAGTGCTCTATAGGGTTGGCGCCTCTGGCGTCCTTGGCCGTATCAAAGAGCTGTCGGTAACCAGCGACGAGCTCTTACCGTGCCCCACCGACTGGCGCGCGCTGCTGTGCTCGCTCCCGGGTGTCGGCAGGCTGTATGTTCCCGGCATCTTGCAATTGGGCAACGCCCTCATACACCTCGTTCTCACATTGAGCATACCAGACGGTCGCGAGATCGCTGGTGAAATTCTACAAGAGATACACTTGCCGGACTGGGACCATTCTACCGCGCCGATTCCTGTCAATCTCTTCGAAGACATTTTGAAACCGGAACGCCAGTGGATATTATATGAGCACATAAAGTGGCTCTGAGGCACAGCGCCCTCCGCGACGGCGCTCCTCGCTCCTCACGATCGCTACGCCAGGAGAATCAACATTTCATGGCTCATGGCCGGACCGCTGAGGACGTTTCCCGTCGCATTTCTTGCTTTCGACTCTCATCCTCTTGTCGCCCTAGCGTACTATGCCTCACGTACATTATATTTCTTACGTGTTTGCCGCCCCTCCCGCCCCCTTCGCGTGGTTCTCTGTGCCTGATAGCTCTCGTAGATTGCGGTTTCTTTCGTCAAACCATTTCTCATAGAATACACGCATTTCTTAATTCGCTGAACTCTAGAAAGTGGCTCGTGGTGCTCGCTCTCCCAGCTTCAGCGACGAGCCCTGTACCGTGTCTTCGCCGGACACCTTTCAAATCTTCGGGAAACACGGGTTTAGCTGATGAGGCGAAGAGACACTACATAGAACAGCAAGTAGTACTCACCCTCATAGGATCACACACCAAGGTCGTCAAAACCACACAGTAACGCGACAGAAGCTCAAGCGCGGCGCGTCTCCACAGCTCACCCGCTTTCACCTCCGTGCACTCCGCTCGTTGCTCGTTGCTATCTCCTTGCTCGATCTTGTTGGGGAAACCTCACTCTGTGTTCCACTCGTTTGTTGGTCTTATTTCTCTTCTTGCCATGCCTGATGGACCCTGGGTCATCGTTTGTGGCTGAAAAATCGGAGTGCACGGCGCATACGAACGACGCGGAGCGGTACGCGCAATGTATTTATAATGCCTGCGCCGTTCGTTTCAACACGCGGTGCCTGGCTTACCAATTCCAGGAGAACGTTCGTTGCGTTTTCGCTGTGAGAGTTGCGGTGACTTGTAAATGCAAAGATGTACGCGGTTCATCTGCACACGGCCTAGCGCGCTGACGGTAAGGAGTTGAAACTCGACCGCTACCGCCCAGGCGCCCGGACCTGCCGGTCCGACAAAGGACCTACAGGCATGTCTCCTTCTCCTCCTCCTCCGAACCTAACTTATCGCATCCGAACTTCACTCGAGGTCGTTTGAGATACCTCGGCTCATGCGTCCGAACCAAACGTTAAGTGAGACGCGTGACTCCTGAAGAGTACTCCGTAGCATACGAGAAGATGTACCCTACGAGAAGCGGTACCTATTTTCAAGACGACGGATGCCGCACATGAATCCTTAGAAAGCACGCGGAGGGGCTACCGGCCAGTGTCTATGAGTAAGAGTAACCTCTCGTGGCGCCGCCTGGTATAGGTTTCCAAAGCCAGAGAGATCGCCTCCATCGTTTCCTCCATTTGCGTCAAAGCCTGAAGCAGCTCCACCACATGCCCCAATGGTCTCGGAATTGCGACCTGACTCTGAGGTACGGCGCGGCGAGACTCCTGCTTCCATATCATCTAGCGGGACATCGGCGGTGGTTGAGATATTCAAAGCGGAGTCCGACGCACCTGGGGCATGCGGAGTATACACTCCGCAGCATCGGCGGCGCGTAGGACGGAACTCCTCGACGTAGACGCGCTTGCGACCTCAGAGTTCCACCAGGAGCAATCGTCTGCCGAACTCAACTGGCCCGCCTTCAATAGTACAGAGTAGAGGTCGGAATTCTGTTGCAACAATCGTAGACTTGGTAGTAGGTCCGGTTCCTTCGGATCATCTACAAAGCCGGGAAAATACCCGGATGCGCCGGAGTGCAGAAGAAGCTCCGCGGCTCCGTATTCCGCTTGGTACGATCGGGTCCCTAATAACCTGGTGAGATCCGTCGGTAAGATGTCCAATAGGCCGAGGTGTCCGCTTATGAGTACGAAGCGCGCCTACGAACGAAATCAGCAACGAGCGAGAAGGCGCAGGAATTTCACGTGTACGGCTTCTTCCCTTAAGCCGGAGATCAGCCCTTCTGGCGTTATCTCTCGGCTGTGCTTCATAATGTCCTGTAGCCGGGCGGCTCGAAGACGATATTCGGCCTGACTCATGCGCTATACAGAAGGGTCAATGCAACCGTAAGTAGGATCGCATATGCTAATCATGAGGCTCACGTATTTTGGTTTCAACGACGCTGTTAGGCCGGCGGGAGACATCGTATCGGCGCCAGCCTCCAAGGCACGCCGCGCTGCCGAATGAGACTCCGTAGCCAACGCGTAATAATTGTCGCAAATCTGTGACCCGCTCATAGCGATTCACAGTGGCCGACTAGGGACAGTGGTAGTTGGTGCGCAATTCCAAACTTCCTAAGACGCCTTGCTTAACCCGTGGGAAATGATGCTCCCCAGGCACGATCGTTATCGATGACAACGACGCGCACCAGAGATGTCTTCTGTACTCTACCACAAAGCTCATTGGCCTCATTCGCCATGGAATTTACGCGTGGATTCACCCCCGACGGGGAAAATGTACGTACCCTTTGTGAGTGGCTTCAAGCCCATCTGGCGGAGGCTACCATCCGTTTTCGCGACGACGACTGCACACCTCCGATCATGAAATCGTTCACATCGTATATGGTACGAGTATTTGTAAATTCATTCGCTGCGCTGCTTTACCAATACCGCAGAACGTATTGGTTGCAATCCTCGGCCATCTTCGCCTTGACGGCTGGCCTCTGCCTGTTGTATATGAGTTCACAGTTCGATTAAAACGAGCTTTGGACGATAACAACGTGGCGGCCATTCGGAAGCTCGCCGATTTTGCCCCCTTACCACCGCGGACGGGCTCGATCTCGGAGCTGCCGGAAACCATCTTCACGAGATGGTGGCTTGACCAGAATGTTTTATCACCGGAGTGGGAGCCGTTCGATCTTGGGAAGAGTATCCTCGAACATCACGGGAGACTCCTGCGCTCCGTACGAGTCATTTTTATGCGGCGTATCGTCTCTCTGAACTGTTTCCTAGCGCATCGCTGCGGCTGCGTCAACGGCGGAGCTGTCAGGATCTACGTTGCGGAATGGCGAGGAAGAAATTCTCTCGAGCAGAGCGCGCACGGCTGAGGAGTTTCAAGAGCAGGTGTCTATCATCCAACGCGGCCTTCTCTCCCTTGATAGCCGACTTTCCGATATGAACCGGCGCGTCAATGATATATATGAGACGGACTACCAATTACACAGGGAGACGTACGATAATTGGCAGGATATTCCTGAGTAATGTGATGTAGATCTAGTGCTTCATTCCAAGTACGAGAAGTCCTCGGACAATAGATCCTCTATGACAACGCTACTGGGCAAATCCAGTCCGAACTTGTGGTAAACCGCCTTCCGCGAGTAGCACGCTATGCATACCCTTTCCTCCAGCGACGGCGAAACGGTGTGTAGATGAACGTGACCGGAGAATAAGACAATAGTGCCGGAATCGTACTTGAATCGCATCCCCAATCCTGGGAGCTCCAAGGTCGTCCGATGACAACCGCCCAGAGTCAGCAAAAGGTCTAACATTCCAAGACCCCCGCTACTGGTATCCCGATGCTCTGGCGTGGCACGATTGCTTATGACGGACACGACATTGAATGCGAACGCCCACTGCTCAGCGACATCGGCCAATCCCTCTAGCTTGCAAAGCGCCTCCAAACATTGGAGATTAAGCTCGAACTGCTCCGGGTGCGCCACCGCTAGAACCGCGGAGAGAATCAGCGCGCACTCGGACATGGCGACGACCCAGGATTGTAACAACGCCTGGGATTTCGATGGCTTGTGGCCTAGGGTCGCAAGATCTTTCGAGGGAACTATAGGCTTCTTCTTGACCTGCAGCTCTCGTCAACAAGAGCGTTTTATCAGAGACTTTATATTCGAACCCACCTCGTGCCCCCTCATTTGCCAGCCGGGGCTGGCCGTAAAGAGTCCTGGGGCAAAGATCTTGCAGTACTTTCGGTAGTACGCTTCGTTTTGTCGCCAGCCATCTGGTGAATTGGGATTGCTGGGTTTGGGGCCATTCCGTTCGAAACAAGGACCTACGTTCTGCATCAGTCGGCATATATCGTCCTACACAACGGATGTGAGCACTCAATTTCGTGATGGGCAAAGAAGGACACCCTTACCTGCCTTAGGGGATCAATGGCGTCCGGAAGATACATGACCTCGATGTGATCCTTCACGTCCAGCGCCACGCAAGGATTCTCCAGTCTGTCTCCCACGTCGAGAGGGCGACATTGATCCCTGATGTCCTTCTCCCTAGCGCGGTTGCTCCCATCCTGCGTCCGCACCAGGTCATAATACGTTGCTGAGTTCCAGTCCAAGCGATCTGGCCGTTGCTATGAATTGATGAACAGCGGCTCCAACACTTGAACCACTCACACTGTATTTGGGAGGCAGACAAGACGCGGTCGGCTATACGCGTGAGCTCAGGCCGTAGATGCTCATATTCACTTGGCAGCGTAACACCGGAAGAGTCGAGACCATATTTGAGCGAGTCAAAGATGCGCCTGGCAGAGTTGCCCACAGCTCTGATGACGGGGACGACAGATGGCATTGTTGGCGTTGCTTGGAGAAATATGTGAGCTTTAAGGCAGCTTTCGGTGTTTCGGCGTTCCGCCGGATCATGATGAACGGATCATAATGAACGGACTCTTATTCGATCGCTTCGGTTTTCAAATACGGGAACAATAGCTTGTACGGCACATTTGGCATTAGCGCTCTGAGAGCGCGGCTGCCGGCGGCACGACTCGATAGGACGATGAGACGAGCGGCTTGGCGCTCTGGTGCAGATAGAGGTGGTACTGTGTGCGTCGACTGAACTTGTTGGAGTGAGAAGAAGCCACAGTTGAGGGATGGAGAGCGCAGACGCAATACACGAGCGACGCGACGACGTTCGAGATTGCTACGAAGCCGAAAAGGGCGTGTCATCGCGAGTAAGCATACTTACCTCCAGGAAATATAAAATGGAAGGAAGTAAGCGAGCGAGGATGTCGCAAAGGGGGTACTGGCACTTGGCACACTGTGGGATTGAAACAAGTGAAGAAATATTACGATAAAATTACCGATCCTAAACCTTTCCACGCGCGCGCTCGGCAAGTCTACGACCGCTCCTTTCACAGTCATCTACAACGCCGATAAGGCGCCAGTCTTCCGACGGGCTGCCGACGCACCGCGAGCCTTGCGTGTGGTGCCACCAATACGATGTTGCAATGACCGGTGTTGTCCGTTCGCGAGTAGTCGAAGTCCTTCCGCGCCGTGCTCTCCAGAATGCTCATAATGGTACCTGAGCCCGTTGATATTTTTGTAACGGCGCGCGCAATCCCCTACATCGCAAGCAAACGGGCGCAAACGTCGTTCAGCCTCGAGCATGTCGCTCTCTGTGAGATCTTCCTCAATGGCGAGGCCCTTTTCGATGAGAAGCCCTTGGATGGTCTTCACCTCTTTGGGAACGGCGAAGGAGCACGAGCCGTGCGTAAGATGATACCGGAGCCCATTGGCTTGCTTATAGGATTTATGGCAATTGGGTCTTGGGCAACGGAACGGCTTAGGTCGTAAAAACGAAGAAACCGTTCGTGACGGTGTCGGGCTCGGTGCGGGCGCCGCTTTGCCACTGAGCTGAGTGTCGACACGCGCGGCGAGGGTACCATTGTCCCGTTCGCGTACTTCATTATCAAATGGGGGTGGGTGGGTCGAATCTGACAGCGAAGTGGCACAAGTGGATCTCGAAGTAAGGCTTGCCGAGCAGGAGGAGGAGACGGGGGAAATGGACGAGGCGGGGTCGCCTGCTTGATTTGAATTGACCTCGAAGTCATCGCGCGATTTGGCAACCGCGAGTTGCTCGTTTTGCGGAGGGGCCAAACGCGGAACACTAGCAGCGACTGTGTCTTCAACACCGCGATGTATTGGAAGATGCCGGCGCGCGTCCGCTTCACCCACCCCTGCCGTGTGCGCATGTTCAAAGTGCTCGAGGAGTGCGTGCAGGTCCCTCAGGTTGAGCCCGCAACAGATGAAATTTTGACACTGCGACGCTCTTGTCAGCCAACTCTGGTCAGGTCAGGCCTCATATGTACCGCACATGTTCTTCAGCAGTCGAAAAGATAGGCCGCTCGTCGTCTATCACCTGACCGTCCCATGAACCCGTATTAGAGTCGATATTGTACGAGTCAACGGAGCCCCAGGACCCGGGGCAGCCAAGGAGGGCGCGCGTGTATACTTCGGGGTGGAATGTGTCGACCCGAAGACTGCCAGTGTGCTCCGAAAGGTCGGCTGACGACTGGCCTAGCTGTGAAGGATGAGAATCCGGGGAGACGCGTGTTTCGGAAATATGCATGGTGATCGTTTGTAGCAACGAGTAGGGCCGTGCTGTTGAGCGCCCGCGTCCCTGAAGACCGCCGCGCCGTAGCTTGCAGACATGGCAACATCCTCACACTTTACCATCACACTGTGTGGAACTCGTGTAGCGGGCATGAGGCAATCCCCGTCATTTGTTCTCGGCGCCCATGGCGCGGGGTAAGTCTTTTCGTCCGGCCTTTCTTCTTTCAAAGGATAGCAAATATAACTATCACTTCGCTCTGACGGTGCTTTTGGAAGTACGCGTCTCCCCCAGGCGCGGTCGTGCGCGGAGCGATTCAAGTCTTTGAAAGTCCGCGTGCCGATCTGCTCTTCTCATGAAATGCGGACGCGATCTCCGCAAGTCAAGGTAACGTGCTTGTAGCCCCGCCCGTCCACAGCAAGTTTTCGAGACGAGCAGTTGCTATACGACACCGTCAGTGAACATGAGTACAGAATTGTTGCACCAGCTACCGGCAAAAATAACTACTGTGATCATAGTCGTGTGGCTCGATCATACCTGCATGCCTGATTCACTACCGTTGCTGGTAGACATCGAGTACTGGAGAACCGGTTTTAGTATCAAATGCAACAGATAGTACGTCATGAGATGTGCGTACCCTTTGTGTGTTGCACGCTGCAGCGGCCTCCGCGGCATTGCGAGCGTTACCGCTCGCGAATTCATCACGAACCAAGCGCTGAACGGGAGGACGTACGTTGGTTACCCTCGGTGCGGACCTTCCACAGGAGCAACGGGTATCTGCCCTTGAACGCGTCAGTAAATGATGCCGAGTTGAATGAGACCGACGACAACATATCGGTTGATGTCGAGCACCTGCGCGAAGTGACTCATCTTGCGCACGAAGTCTTTGGAGTTACCCGCTTTGCTAGTGGGCAGAATGGTCACTACGCATCAGATCTCTCATGCCAGAAATGCGGGTAAGGAGACGGCAGACCCGTTTTACGCACGGTGCGAGTCATGGGCCAAGAAGACGCCGACGTGGACATATATAAGATCACAGCGGACTCCGCAATAGGAGCCCGATGAACGCCAAATCTCACACCAATAAGGCAGAAGGGTATGAAGACGCTGAAGATCCATATATTGCTGCCCATGACGAAGTACTACGACTACTTGACATCGCAGAACAACTCTGAAGAAGAGTACCATGAGAATGGACATCGAGTACTCCTCGGATTACTCGGACGAAGAACACCAAGACAAGGCTTACCAGGAAGAGTATGAGTATGTCGCCTCATACCATATGATGAGCGTCGAGTAGTACGACGCGCTGAATTCGACCGAGATGATATATGCGAGAGCCGACTTCTTTGAAGAGAACGCTATCACTCGCTGACAGCCTGGAAGACCCTGGGCACGCACCATACGAAATCGGCTTACCGAACGCATTAGAGCAGGTCGTCCCAGATGACTGCGATGAGCCCGCTTGGAATCCGATCTTCATGCCTGAGGAAAACGCCGTATACGGCAAAGGCAATTTTTTGCTTTGTGCGAATGGCCCGTAGCTGGATGGAACAGCACGCGCTCCTTCTAGAACTCGGAGATGGGGCGTGTACGGAGCGCCACAAACCGTGCTCGCCGCGAATGGTCCCACTCTAGGCGCGTGGACCGTGGGCGCCGAGCTGGTATAGTCGAGCTAGTAAGGGAGAATGAAAAGTTAGAACAACAGTTGTACGCGGAAAAAGCAAAGCGGTTTGGACTTACCGTGCTACATACACAGCATTAGACTAGAGGCGCGCTTGAAAAACCTACGTACCTAGACGTCGTTAACTCGGATCACTACGACGTAACAATGGGAAACCCCTTTACCTACCCGGTTTCGTGTTAGACTACGAGAGAGGGGCCGTTCACACTAATGGCAAATGAGTGCCTGCTCCGAAGGGAGGAGAGGGTGTGTTAATGGCAGAAAGGAGTGCTTACCCAAGAACGCAGGCGACGATGGTGGTAAGAGGCAAGATGCCGCACGCGCGTCAAGACACGGCTAGATTAGGCGCAACTCCCCTACCAGATCAAGAGCAGATCTGGACCGATGAGGCGCGGGCTCACAACTTTACCTTCAACAAGGCGCGACTCTGTTCAGCCAAGTCAAGGACAGACAAGAAATTCATTGCAATGGTATCTTGCATACGGAGAACTGCGTTCAAAAGACCGTCGTGTTCAGATGATGGCCGACTTCACGATCTCGGGGAAGTGCCGGATCGACGGCTTCGCACTCACGAAATCCCAGCTGAGAACTCTGGGTCCATGCGCGTGCCGAGCCGGCGGGAGGTGGGATATAGTTGAGCCGAGGATGGATATTGTATGTCGACTTGCATACAAAATATGAATTTGAAGGGTGTATAGCGCAAGGGGCTTGGGCGGTCGTCTCGCCTGATCCTTGCCCGACGAGCAGACCCTTGAGTAGCCACTGCCTAGCCAGAGGCAACGGCCAGCTGAAGAAAATGATAGCAAATCTGACCCACGATAGCAAATTAAGCGCCCGGCCCGAACGCACGTGATAGCTGTTGACATAGGGCAGAGTGCCAGAGTTTCGCCCATCCATTCGACCTTCATCGTCGTAACCACATCCATATTGCAGAGTGCGTTCTGTCGTCGTACGACGTACCCCTCATCTAATCCATGCACAGACCAATGTCGACAACTCAGACGGAAGTCGTGCGCTCTTACACGATTCAGGTCGTGGGGTACGTGGTGAACACTCTACCGACTGAGCTCGTCCCATTGACGGGTAACCAGAGATGGACCTCCCCCGGACATGCCCAAGGCGCCGGATGTACCATCAGACCTACAAGCTCATTTCTGCATGTACGGGTGGAAGGTCGAGGGCACCAAGGCCGAGCTCCGCAAGAGGTACCCGACTATCAACCCAGACAGCCCAATCCGCCTCACGACCTTCTTCGAAGCACGAGCCGAGGAGGCAGGCATCGACAGCGGCTTGATGGTCAAGCTCCCTACCTTCGAGCCTGGCCCGGATGGGTCCGTTGGCATCGTGATCAAGCTGGCTCGCAACTACACTCTCGACTATACATCCGAGGAAGGCGAACTCTGGCTGAGACTAGATGCCAAACGGCGCGACACGGTCCCTGCAGCGGATCTCATACAAGCGTACTCAGAAGGCCTTGGTCTTGGCCCTGCTACTTGGTTTGCTGTACATGATCCGTAGCTCGCTATCGCAGCCCGCGCATGTTCATTGTGCCTCTCGAGTTTTGCCCAACTGTAGCCTTACCGTACCTGTTGATGATCGATGATCGATGGAGACATTTGCGCCATGAGATGAACACATAAGAACGAAAGCCCGTATGCCGGAAGGTCAAGCGCTCACGTGCCTCGTAAGGGAGCTCCAACGCATGTGTACGACAAGGTCTGCTGTCAAGGTCTGCTGTCTGGGCAGAGAGCATAACACAAACAATCAGAGCAGGCGCTCAAAAGATGATCCTCAACAAGTGCCAGTGCTCGTTCGTGCCTGATCTGGCGCAATTATATGCATGGCTCGTCGTTTTCTGTGCGAGGTATCGCCCGCTACAATGCGGGCTGACGCTCGCCGATACATGTCGGAGTCAGGGACGGTTCATAAAAGGCGCACTCCGCGGGCTGAAGATAAGCAAAGACGGAGGGGGCCGAGGTCCTGTGGCGCCTATCTTAAGCGCATTCGAAGAAAGAAGCTGACTCCGTACTCAGGCAGGAGCACGAGCGACGTGACGGAGAGAGATAAAAGACTTTGCCCTTCCACGCGGCCTATAAGTGTTCTTTTTGAAGGTGCCGTCGTCCCTGAACGCCGACTGTTCGGACGGCGCAATTCAATGGAATCAAATCGCGCGTCGGTCTAGCTTACCTCCCCGTTGCACGGCGATCAGCTACATCGCGCCTGCGTGCGTGTCTTAGGCGCCTAAACGCTTGACGTTACGTCTGAGCGTGTAGGCGCGACGCGAATTTGTATTACAGTCCTTACAGTCCATCACTACTGCGTTATACATCGGGATCTGTCTCGGGTGAGATCCGCGCAGAAATCGGCATGAGTCCTCGTCGAAACGTAGGCGGAGCGATCCGGCTGTGGCGCCGGAGCATCTGCAACTCACTCCCATCAGTCCTCGACCGGCCCTTCGGACTCTACTCTTACTTTGGCTACGCCCTTCGGACCTGAGTATTATTTGATATAAAACATACAACGCGTCTATTGACTGCAAAACGATCAGAAGATGCGACTGGGAACGATGGTATGAAGGAACCGGAACGAAAATGCTGGTGCGGTCGCCACAACGCGCAGCTAACGCGCTCAACCCGCTCTGCGCGTCTATCGGTACGGAGGCAGGCCTTCGGAGCGGTGGCCGTCGAAGGGCGCGTTCTCACAGTCCTCTGTTGCCGTTCTCGTGGGTATACGGAAATTAAACCTTAGAAGAAACAGGTTGCGCGCCGCCGCGTTTCTCGATGCCCGCGACGCGCATAATGGCCCTTTGTTGTTGCTTGTTACTTCATGAAAAGCCGTCAATGTCCCTGGTGGCTGACCAGGTGGCCAGCAGGGCGCTCCACATACAGATGATTGTGCGATGAGTACGCCTGGCGCCAAAGAAGTGCATAAGGCCTTATTGGTACGAGAGCACGCGCGAGTCATAGCTGGTGGGGATTTTCTGGGCGGCCGGGCTCTTTTTAGTCCGCGTCCTACGCCGCGTCCAAATACGGAAGATCTGCGAAGCGAAATGCGTCCGCACAAAGCGCTCGCTGGGTTCTGCGCGAGAGTAGTCCTTCTCAATCGATCGCCACCACCACCACCACCACCACCACCACCACCACCACCACCGATCGAGACGCATCGCATTCGCAGCCATGGTGCTCACGGAAAGGAGCGGCCCATCCTGGATCAATCCGCGTAACTGGACCAAAGCGCTCTGGCCAGTTCTCGATAAAATCAAAGTAGAGGGCCTCATCTTTGTTTAGATATGTCCTGCTGACAAGACTCCAGAAACTCACGCGCCGGGAGCGAGGCGAGGTGTTCTCGCTACTGGCGCAGGTGAGCGTGATGTCCTCGATATATAGCCAGAGACTTAACAATTTATAGGTTGAGGACGTGAGCGGCTGGGATAAAGATCTGGAGGATCATCTCAACCTCTCTCTCGGCCGCGCCAACGGGCGACGGCCAGGCGAAAATGTACATAACGTAGAGACGTACTTCCGAATCGTCATGCGGTACATGTTGGAACAGGCCTCACGAGGGGACTTATTCCGGCGCCTTTGCGTGCAGGAGGAAGTTGAGGTCTACCGCCAAGTAAAAGGGAAGGAGGCGGATCCCGACACGACGGTCGTCCTGACTCCCGGGCACTTCAAACGCCTCAAGCCTGACCTCAGCACCATCCAATATCGTTTCGTCAGCAAGGACCCCAATCGCGCGAACGACTCAGTGACAACTCTCGTACCCTCTCCGCATTCCGAGCTCACGAACATGGCGGAGGTGAAGCGCGCCCTACCGCAGCATCACCGGAACAAGGTCGGAATGCCGAAGACGGAGCACGGCGCCGCCCTCTTCGCGACGCGCGGAAAGGCCGGATCCGTTCAGATCATAGTCGCAGCTGAGCACTACGGCCGCTTCGAGGGGCTGGGACAGCGCCAAATCCTGCTCCTCCTCATGATTGGGGAGCAGGTCATGACGACCGTCTACACCTTCGGCGGCCAAGAGCGCGCGTCGTCTATCTCGATGGAGACGCTGATAGAGGAATCGAGGGACTTGCTGCAGAAGGAGAAAAAGCAGGACGGAGAGACAGAGTCTGGCGCTGCGTTCGAGCTGGATCAGGACGAGTTTTACCACGGTGACCTCTTCAAGACGTGGACCAAGCGTTGGACGTTCCCGCGCCATGTTACGGACGTCTCCCTTCTCGCCGAAGTCCACCACTTCTCCACCGTTAGCGCGCACTTCGCGCCTGGAGACGCCACGGGTAATTTCAAGTTGTCGAAATGCAAGATCCAGCGCCTTGCATAGTTCGCCATATCGCCGCAAAGGCGAACGAGTTGGGCGGCGACTGTCTTCTCCGTTGTAGAAGATCATGCACTGCGCGTTCCGGGCCTTAGGGCGGAACTCGAGAGGGAAGACGATTGGTGGGGACCGGCCGAGGTTGAACATTTACTTCTCGATCATCACCTTGTTGTATATATCACTGAACGATACCTTTGCATTTCGCGCGCGTACTAAAGCGTCAGGCAGCGCACATATAACGCGCAGCTGGTAGAACTTCTGACTTGCTTCTCTCGGAGCGCCTTCTTTTGTATCTAGGCGTCGCTCCAGACGCCGCGTCAACTTCGGTCCGACGCTGTTTGCCGACCCAAGCAGCCAGAACTGAAGGCACTGTCCACTCACATTTCAGAACAGAGACGGGGTACGAAGGCCAACAACGCCAGTGCTCGTACTGCTTAGTAGGTTCGTTGAGGTCAGCGACGTTGATGAAGCGCTCGTACAAGGCGTATAGCGACCGCGCGAGCGCTCAGTCCAAGACAGAGTCTCTCGGGTGAGTCGTTTCTCGGCTTACGTTACGGGAAGTCTTGGGCGGGGTTGAAGGCGCGACGCTGCGGCTCAATGCTTGGGAAGCGGAAACAAATTGCCACTGCAGCCAAGGTGAAGGTGAAACAATCACAGTTATATCAGGAAAGTCGTACTGGCCAATTCCTGTCTTTGACCCACAGATCGGCAAGGAATCGAAGATACCATAACCGGAACAGTATATTTCCCAACCGATGCCATTTGACAAGGTGCCTGAAGATCATAACAAGACGACAGACGAAAGAGAGACGCCAACCTCGTGTTCTCAGATCCGGTAGGCGGGCTGCTCGATGACCTGTCCAGCGACTGAGCGACCGCTGACACCGCTGATTTTTGCGCGCGGCCTTTAGCCCAGCGCCAACCCAGAGCTTCGCATCTAGTCAGAGGTTTAGCAGGATTTCATAAAAAGTGTTATCGGCAGCATATACGTACCAGAATCCGCGGCGCCATACCTCACGCTACCGCTCCGCGCGTAGGAGCAAGTCGACCTTCGTCTCCGCGCCGGGGCGACGGGCGCGGGGGTGGACGGAGCGTCAGGTCGCGCCTCCGCGGAGCCAATGCGAGGAGCGTTCGCTGGCCGCGCAGAGCCGTCGTCGCAAGAGCGCCCACCTTCCCTCTAAACCGGAGTCGATTTTACCATCGCCGCCCGGCTTCGCGCTTTACGAACCATCGTCGCACCCGCCGGTCGGCATTCCTGACTCTTCTCCGCCACTTGCACGCCGATCCCGGTTCATACGCGGACGCCGCCTACGGTTAGGTTAAAATGCATATGCATTCAGAAGTTGCGTCTATAACACCGACAAGCAACGTATAGCCGACTGTCAGATTCCAGCTTTAAACCCAACGCAGCCCGACTTACCAATTACAGAGCTACTCGACGCTCTTGCTATTCGATCAGCGCGCCTCCTCAGGCATTCGCCATCATGCCCGCTTGACGGTAGACCTCCATCTCCAACCGAACCCCTTCCATAGACGCTCAGCTACTACGAGATCGCTTCGAACGTGTGGCTCAGCTTGTAGCACACCGCTAGCATATCGGCATGCTGCAAGAAGTGCCCGAGCCAGCATCCAGCATACGGCCTTGTTGAGGTCGAGTCGCCCGCATCGCCGTCGCCATCACATGAGTACGAATTTGGCATCGATTCGCGGTCAGAAGAGCCATCCGCATGGCCGATTTTACCGCATCCACAGTAGTAATCTGCCACGTCGCCGCCAGGCCTACAGGAGTGTCTTGAGTTTAAGGATCCCGCGCGCAGCGGTGTCGCAGACGAGTTCGGATCGCTTTCGGCCTTGTTCGAATACGTTCAACCTTGAGCCCAGTCCTTAGTCAGGCGGCCGTTTGACGCCTATACGCCCCAGTGCGTCTCGCCAGAGATTGCAACACCCGACATGTCAGGTTGTCCAAATCAGCATCCAGTCCGTCGCCGCGTCATTACCAAAACAGCATCGCTACGGCGCCGCCTAGTTCAGCGCCCGTCGAGTCCACCGTCGTTTGCCGCCCGAGCGACGGTCTTCGTTGATTGTCCCTGCCAGCCAGTCCAGTCCAGTTGGAGCCCATCTACGTTCGACGCCAAAGCAGCGTTTCAGCAAGTCCGCGTCAAATCCGAATACAAGTCGACCTTCATCGTGGCTCAAAAAGAACCCTTCCGCACGCTCTTCAAGGCGCCTACCCCGGTTCGGCATCTGCCGTCGTCTCGTATGCGCCTCGTCTACATCCGCCGCCGACCTCTCGTCCTTGCTTCTAGCCCAGAAGCGCGTATTGTGGGTTGAACCGGGGCAGCTGATTTCGGCATAATCATGGAGAAACAACGGCTTCTAACGGTGTCGCTTTGACGCCGCCCAATTCAGTGCTGACGCTTTGCAAGGATCTCCTCGGCCATCATCTTCGGCGTTCCAATCCGCCTGTAACAACAATCAGATTGCATCTAATGGCCGTCATAACGGACGGCTACGGGGACCTGTTTCCCCGCATCCCCTTAGTCCGTGACGTATCTCCTCGGCGCTCAGTCTCTTGATCTTCCACTGCGAAACCGCATACATGCCTTGTAGCCACTCGTCTGCAGCTTCGTCCGAGGGCTGCGTGAAGGTTATCGGCGGTGGCGGGCGCGGGGCCACAGGCATCTCCTGAGCAAACAGAATTGAAGATGTTGAGTCTAGACCGAGCCCAGAACACGCATTCGGCAACGGCCGAACGCTTCCGCGCTCCCGCGCGTGGCTCCGCTCCTCTCAGTTCCTCCTCCGTACCGCCTCTCCACTCACTCCGACAGCCCCTCCCGACGTATACGCTATTATAAAGCACCCGAATTTTCTCGTGCCCGAAGCCGAATCCCGACGTATTCACTAGACGCACACCTAACTCACGTTCGCCTCCTTTCGCTTGTCCTTGATCGCTTCGACCTCGCGTCTGCGACTTCCCAAACCTCCTATTATATCGTAGGTGAGATATGACCACTTGTGTTCTCAATCATCAGACCTTTCTGTCTGCTTTCTTTCTCCTACCTTTTCTTTTTTTGCATTAAAGCTTCGCGCCGAAGGCGTCGGCTACTAAGTTAAGTTCTTTTGGAGTGCGGAGTTCTACGTGGGGCACAGTTGACAACGTAAAGATACGAGCCGTAGGTAAGGAAAAAGGTAACCTTGTCTGAGCGTGCGGTCTTGTAACGGTTGTGATGCTTCGATCGTGAAGTTGACGTTCGCCGGTGTCGGTGTACCAAATTTTTGTTCGCTAAGCGGCCTCGAGCGTAGCATCCCGCTGACGCAGGGTCTCGTCCGCCATCGTTCTCTCCTGCACCGTCCTCACCCCGAACCACCTCAGAAACGCGTCTAGCGCCCCTTCTTACTTCGCCTCTTACCCGTCTCCTTCGCCTCCCGCCGCCGGACCTCCGTGTCCCTCTCCTCCCTCTTTCTTCCCTTTCCGCCTTCATCTCCATCCCCACCATCATCCCACCCATATCATCCCTATCCTCGTCATGCTGTTCTTCCCCTGCTTGCGCTCTTTTACCTTCTTTGCAACACTTGCTACCTTTCATTGATGCGGCCATCCCGCACTGCAGACTTGGAATGCGTACGCGATCGCGCCTTGCACTTCGCTGCGCGCCTATGCCATCTGCGAGAAGCTAGCTCCTTATGATCCCTCCGTCATTTGAAGGACGAAATCTAGATGCATGAACAAAGGCGGAATGGAATAGACAGTACGAGGGCTACGTGATTTCGATGTACATAGTGCGGGCCAAGCTATCAGACAGACACGAGGTAAATACAAGCGCCGATTGGAGACGGGCGCACGACGTGTTGGACAAGACGATAGTAAAAGTAGATGTCAAGATAATCGTCCGTGGCCAGAGTCATAATAGGGGCGTAAGAATTGTTGCAGAGCGATTGTGGACGATACCCAACCGAGAAAGACCTGTAGACTCGGACGGACGCTGGTTCCGATCGAGTAGTACGATCAGCTCTCACGTCGTCCTCGTCGTCCTCGTCGTCCTCGCCGTTGGCTAGTCTAGTATTATCCGGCACGTGAGGGCCCGGCGTCGCTTTCTGGGTTCAATTTGCGCTTCTTGACAGGTGAGGGAGGTGGCGTCCGAGGCCTTTGCCCTAGCGCAGTCAAGCCGACTCCAATCAAGTCCGCCGGCGCCTGGATTGCTTTATTATGGTCTAGAGATGGTCAGAGAAGATCCTCTGCAGACGATAGTCAACATACAGTAGCGCGGGATAGTGATCGCTGCGTGATCAAAGTCATGAGCGGAAAGCATGATCTGACCGGTGAGATCGACATACGTTCGGAGCGCAGCGCGCGTATTGTTTCCAGCGTCGGATTAGTGCTCGTCATGCCGTGAAAGTACGCTTGGCGTGCATCCCACTGGTGTTTTGGTATGCCATGCAAGCCCCACGAACTCAGTCGGTCCCAAGCGAGGTTAGAGTGCATCGACTCCTCTACGTTCCGATGAGCGTACGCAACCCGGCGCGCAAAGAAGGACGTACTTCTCCGGACCTGATCTTTATCGAAGTGGAAACCGCAATCTAATCCATCGGACTTTGGATCCCTCCCCTGCTTGCAGTCGTTCTTCCGCACCCATCCCGTGCAAAAATATTGCCCCTTATTCCCCGGCCCTTGCGCCTTCCAGCCATGATGACAAATGATCACACCTTTTGTAATCAAATCATCATTTACTGGACGTCCGCTCCGTATTCCCTCATCGATCTCATGCGAGGACAAATCCGCATAACCTCCGACGACGGGATACCGAGAGTTCGCGCAGTGCACGTCGCGATTGCAAGGCCTTGCGCGGGATGAAAGACTCGAGAAGTACGCGTTGAGGTATAAGTTGCGGTCTAAAGAGCTCATGAGAGGGGCAGATGGGAGCTGGAATTGCGGATGGTAGGCGCCTCGGATTTGCGACGTTGATAGCCATCTCCGCCATCGCTCCCACAGCGACCTGCGCCGGGACCGCGAATCCGGGCCGGTCGTCCGGCATTCTCTCCAGAAGTCCACGTCCCGCGGAGCATACCTCACCCGTAAAGCGCGAACCACTTCGTTCACCGAAGACGGCCTTTCCCGGGTGGACGAAATATGAAAGGAAGTCAATGGGTCCCACGTCGCGGGCTCTTGTTGTCTGCAGAAAGTGTTTGTCAGGGTTGGGAAGCCCGACTTGGGAGTCTCGACTTACTCATCGCGTCAAGGTTTGCGTAGGGCGGAATAAATGCCGGCCTTTATACACTGCTTCGCGTACTCGTGTACCTCGTCCATTGCGTATAAACCATAGGACTGCGCTCAGCGGCAAACCTACAGACCGTAGCATGATCGTCTGAAGTACATCGATCGGTTGTGCTCCCAGACGCAACGTTGAGACGTACAGTCAAGTTCGTACTCCAAGAGCATCCCGATTTTGCGCGCGCAGTTAAAGGCGCGGTGGCGAGGGAGGCTGTGTAAGAGAAGGGCACGGTACATCTTCTACATTGCGCCTTCGTCGTGTGAGTCATAGGAGAAGGCAGGTCATAAGTCTCGAGTACAAAATTAGATGTGATCTGATAAGACCGAGTGGTAAGACAAGAAGTGGTAGATCGAAGGAGACATAAGAGGCAGTGAGACGTTTTCCAACTTTGATCGCCGAAGCCACGGGGCTCCGAGCGCGTAGATACAAAGCGAGCGTTCGCCGCGAGCAATAAGCGCCCGCTCACTCCCCACAGCCGTCCATCAACGTCGCTGACTATGAGCGCGTCTACTCGTCTTACCCCGTCGACTGCGGAGTCTGCGGTGTTCCCCCGTGTCTGCTCCCCCGTCGCATCGTCATCCCGTTCGCGCTCGCGGCCTTCTGGGACCTCGCCTTCGTTGGGCTACGAACGATCGCGCCGCGCGTCCTACGTAGGATCCCCAGAGCCGACGCTGCATTCCGTCAAACGCCGGACCAATGGAGTGTGTGACCAAAACGTCGGGAGCGGAGAGTTCGGGAAGACGTTGAGGCAGGAAAGGGGCGACAACTCAGAGCGCGCTGAAACCGTCGCCTCGAGCAAAGTGGCGGTCGCACGCGAGATCACCGACTTGACAGGCAACGACGACAGCGAGTCGGAGGAGAGCAATCACATTGCTGCCGTTCTTACAAGCTTGACTGCCGCGCGGCAAAGCATTACGGACCTGACGGGCGTCGATGATTCGGCGGAGGACGATTGCATTGCGTCTGGTGGGGCGAGCTCAACGGCAGAGGAGCGGGAGATTACGGATCTGACCGGTATCGACGACGGGGACTCTGAGGAGGACGATCGCGTCGAGGTCGTTCTTGCGCGCTCACAGGCAGCGGAGAAAAACATCACGGACCTGACCGGCGTCGACGATAGCGACTCGGAGGAGGAGCGAGTTAACCCGATCCTGCGCAAGCGGGAGGTGCCGGACCGTCTTAATTCCAAGCGCGCGGGCGGAAACTGAGTAAGAGGATTACTGCGATCGGGTCGGCTTATCCAGTACGTCCTCACCAGGCTAGGAAGTGTTGTCCTCTGATCAAACCCCATCCAGAGGCCCGTAAATGTGACTTTTACTATGAATCAGTGCGCCAACCACGCGTCTGATGAAACCTTGGAGAATCGGTGTCATACGTATTCTGGATTTTGGTTCTAAGTTATGTTCCGCTCACATTACATAAACAATACGTGTATTTCTTCCCAGAATTGATATACGGTTCCCCTGTGCGCTGAAGTAAACAAAGCCAGATGATACAGCGATACGAGCCCGACAACTAGCCCGAGTTCGTGACTTTATCGCTGGCTCAGAGTGCGCAAGTCCTGTTGGACGCAGAAGCTTAACGGTCTCGACACAGCGTCGAAGACTAGTTCTGGGACCAACCGTATTACCGATCTCGTTGTAAGCAGCGACGACCTCTGGCCGGGCGCCTGCGATTGACGACGCGTTCAGTTGAGTTAAGGGCGCGGCCCCGCGGAGGAAGGAGACGGAGGGTGTCGAGGTATGAAACCCGGCGTTGACAGGATACACAGGAGGCATTTGACCCCAGGCGCAAGGGCACAAGGCAATCCAAAAGAGGTCGAATTTTCCAGGTTATGACCTCCTTTGAAGCTGGCAAAAAGTCGTCCGAAAGGACATGTTCGCGCCGCAGGGTAGCCTGGATCAAAAGAGCACGTTTCTGTAGTGTACGCAGCGCGAGGAACGAGTGCTGCTTATGCGGAGGCAAGCTGAAGCGAAAAGAAGGTTCTTCTTGAGAATGCTAGCGAGAGGTGATGTGAGAGTGCACTGCTTGCTGGACGAAGATATACCGTGGCACAGCTGGCGCACTGCTGAAAGGGAAGGCGCGAGCCGTTCGCCGCAAGCTGAGGCGCGTGGGAGAAGGCGCCACGCGAGTCAGAAAGACGGCAGTCAGAAACAATGACCAGATGAGCTCAAATCGTAGCGTAGAAGAACGCGCGCTGTGGGAGTCGTTGCGCGCCACTCCGGCCGCTCTCCCGGAAACTCCGCACTTGTTCCGGTCGAGTCGCTTGCGGAGAAGAGTCGTCGTTCATTGTCCCACTGCACTCTCGTATTCCATGTTGCACCTAACTGATGCTTACTGTCTCCGCCTCGTACGTCGTGTGTTCCGTCGAAGGGCGAGAACTGCTACCGCGCCCGCCTGGCTGTCCAGGGACAATCTATGTCGAGAAAATCGCTAGACGACGAGCGGAATATGTCTCATACATGGGCAATATCTAGCTCGAGCATGAACACCGTAAACTAATGCAACACGCGGAATTCTGTCGCTGACGTCAACTTCTGCGCAATCTAATTTGCTCAACTCTTACCTCCAGTCGGAGCCAGCCGCTGATCCCAACCGCCGAGGACATCCTCAAGCCCCTTGAGCAGCAGGAATCGGCGCACTGGCTGCAAAGCATACGGATTGTAGTCTGACCGGTGGCCGTTACTAATCTTGGCGTCCTGGTTTCGCTGACAATCTGTATCCAGAACGCCACCCCCGCATGCCGCCCTGGCATAAAAACAATTCGTACAGTAAGGTGTATTCTTGTAGTGGCACGCCAGGCCGCGAGCTTCACATCGACTGCATGGCTTTTCGAATGGGACACCGCCCGGGCGCAGGCCGTGCCACTCTGCCGTGTACGTGAGCTCATTGAGCGTGGCGAAGCTGATCACTTCGCCCGTCTCGGGATCGACGTGGTCGGCTCGGATGTCGGAAGCAGTCTTCAGAGGGTTGCGAAGCATTGTATTCAGGCCTTGAGGAACGCGCCATTGAAAGGGCCGGCCAGAATCACGCAGTCGGCTGAACTCTTGGCAGAGCTCCGCTTCGCTTTTCGGCTCGTTGTCCGGGCATTTCTCCCGTACGTCTAGATACCAGTCAGCTACAAGCGAGTCCAAAGCCTGATGGATCGCACACCTAGTGACAGCCACCAGCGCAACTCTCCCAGCTCCATATTCTGCTCCCAAGCCATCTCGTCTACGACGTAGTCGTTCGGCAGTGCAGAGACAGTCGTCACCAGCGCGCGCGCCTGAGTTTTGACCGTATTGTGACCAATAAAAGCTCCCTTGAGCCACCGACGCAAGATGTGGTAACTCCCGTCCGGGTTTAAGACGCTACAGTCACGATGGTCCTCGTAGAGATTCTACTGGAGGCATCAGAAAGATATTCCATGTCGCATGGGTAGACGAGCCATTTCTTGTTCTAAGAGCCTACAAAAATACACCAAGTGGACGGGGCAAAGAGGTCCCTGCATGCCCTCCGAGCGTATTACCGTCGAAAGCGTACCGACGATCATTGCAATCCTATGCCCGTAGAGCTGGGATGCGGTTAAGGCGGGTCTTTCGGCGACGAAGCGTGTATTGAGCGCCTCAATCAAGGGCCGAATCGACGTAGGCGCAATGCTGGGGTGAAGACTGAATGTAAGCATCTTTCTGTATGCAAAGATCAAGTGGGCAGTGATGGAGAGACGGAAGGAACCTACGAAGCGTTACACGCGGGCGCCGCCCGCGCCCTCAGCTTCTCACGCACGGTAGCAGTTGTTCCCATCAAGGCCGAAGGTCGGACTTTCAACTTGGCTGCCGTAGTGCGCCGCAAGTTGCCACGTCCAGGCATCTTTCACACTTCGTATGCCTGCACACGGGAGGTTGAGCTGAACGCGGGCTTAGCGAATGTGCATTGGCCGCCGCTTGTTGTTGAACGTCCGTGCGTAATCCAAAGAACACTCTGTCAGCTCGTCTTAACACTACCTTCAGCTACCTCGCCGCCAGCTCTGCCTCGTTGGTGCCTCTTTATTGAGCTCTCTGGAGACGGCGCGTACATTATCACTGCGCAAGCACCGGTATCCTTCTCCCCCCAATCAGCAACTCCGTGCCACCCTGTGTGCGTCTCAAAGGCGGGTCTCCGCTGCAGTGGGCGCAATCTGTAGGTTGATGTTCTCCCTCAGTATACTGAGCACTGAACCATGGCGAGCTTCGCGCAGGACGCCTCGCCGACGTTCGCTCGGAGTTGCATCGTAGCTCTGGTCAAGAGAGTGCGATATACGAAAAGAGGATCGAGAATGTTTTTCTACGTATCTGTAGTACTAGTTCCATTTGAAGGCATTAAAGCACGTCGGACGCGTCGAACGTGCTTCGTCGCCGCTGTGGATGTGAACCCCTTAATCTCGGCGCGCCCGCGTTTGCCAGTCCTATTCTCGACTGGTACTACCGTTTTCTCGTGATATGTTTGCCTTCTTATCAATGGTGCGTAATTCTGTATAATCTTCTATACAACTCAACGACTGAGCGGAATTAGAGTGCTAGTAGGAATGCCTCTCACCCCGTCGCTCCGATCCATCATTTGTTTTCACTCCGGCACTGGCCCGCGCGTCCACTGCCCCTACTCCGCCTGACTCACGCCTTACAAGTTGCCTACTACAGCGATGACGCCGCCCAGCCGGACCAGATCCGGGCGTGCCGGTAAGCGAACGCATCATGACTCTCGGAATGTGCTCCGTTAGCTACAGACACTTACATACAATATAACGCCTCGCTTTTGAGGCTTGGTTTCCTTGAATATATATTTTTTTACTTTGAAATCTCATATACGCCCTCCTTGACACGCGCGCCCTAAAACCGCAGCAGTTTTCAATTGTAGCATGCACTCCGCAAGTTCTTTCCGACAGTCCGCGGGCAGAGTATGACATACCGTCATGACTAATGGTACACTTGGGGAACCATATGGTTTCCGAGGGAACGCCCGTGTTACGTACGGATGGATTCCGAGGAAACATCCGGCATGACCTGCCACATGGGATCCCAAAAGGATGAGCTAGTAGGGCCACGAATATCTCTGAGCGTGCTGCGAGACCTGCGGAATGTAAGTCGGAGGATGAGCAGAAAAACCAGGGCGAGACAGTAGATTGGCCAGTAGTTGAGGAGAGCCATCATGGCCTATTTCTTCTTCGGCCATTCGTACTTTATATAGTGCACGGAGGCGCCGCTCATGACGACGTAGCGTGAGTTGCTGTAGCTGCGGCTGGGAGATACTGTACACATTAGTAAAGCACATGTCTCGATGACCCTTGTGTAGAAGCTCAGAACACTACAGTCTCCAATGAAGGCTTTCGGTCTTATACATTAAGAGCGACCGACAGCACGTCAAGGGGGCTCGTGCTCAACCCCGTAAGGAAGGCACCAGTCCCAGATGAAGCCGCTATTAAGTTGAGATCTTGACAAGTGATAGCTCTGCCAGAAAGTTGAGGCTGGTGGAAACTGTGCAGCATCCCTGAAGCTGACCGTAGACGGGGGCGAGAGGCGATGAATTCTATGCCAAGTACTATGATAGAGTATAATCACGCGCGGCTCGGTACATATCCAACGCGAGGTGCGCCAGTGGAGGGTTTTAAGTATTACAACGTCTGAGACATCGAAGTAGAAGGCAACTTTGTCCCTTAGGAAAGCCTCGGAATAGCGCCCGGCGACACGGGCCGACTGCTGCGCAAACTCCCTATCGGGTTTGTATCGGGTGAGGCTTCTATGCGAAGGCCTTTATACGTTATACAGCTTGGAAGTCCTATTTTACATGATATACATAGTCTCACTTGTCCTGTAATGACCGTTCCAAAGCCAGCCGCATATCCTTCTCAAACGACGACCCACTGGCATCCGCATTTGCCGGCGTACTCGGCGTAGATTTGGGGACGTCCACCCAGTCACCGCCATTGGTATCAAAGGCATCAGCTGCCTGTCCGAGTTCAGCCTCGCCGTCCTGTTTCTCCTCCTCGAGCACCTTAACGGCATCCTCTTGCAACCGCTTCTTCCTCTCTTGGACCGTCTTCTTTAGTTCATTCCATTGACGTAGCACGTCCTTCCTCTCACTCGGTGAGCTCTGTTGTACAGCGCGCACGCCTTCTTCCATGCGTGTCTCAGCGATGGTACGCAGGTGCGGTGCTTGGCGAGTACCGCCTAACGATGCAGCGGACTGCCAAGCGCCACGGAGCGGACTGGCGACGAGGCCGACGATGCCTGCGGCGGGGCGCATGGTCGCATTGACGACTGACAAGGTCTTCAGCTCAGTTATGCGGAGCATACCCAGGTGTGAGACACTTACAGCTACGGGCAGAGCCCTTGACCAAACCTGCGAAGCCCTACAGTAATTTCGGGTCAGCTTTCATTCTGCTCGATCTAGGGCGATCCATGAACCTCTTTCTTCGCGCCCTGCATTGGTTCCTTGACCAGCCCCGTTATCCCGTCGTAGTACCCGTAGAAGAAGTCCTACATACCCATTAGCCTACTAGAGCTGCCGAACGAATAGGACACTACGCACTTTGCCAGCCTTCTTCACGCCGCTCTGGAATCCTGTTATCTCGCCGGTATCTCGCACCTCAGACCCGTACAGCGCCGGCATGTTCACGAAGCCCTCGTGTATGCTCACGACGATCTTCATGACGCCCTTCGGAATGGCGACAGCTGTATTGATGATACCCTTCTTCGGATTACTAGGAGCGTAAACGGGGGTACGATCAGCGTCTTGACAACATGAACGCCGCGGGTAGCACGCACTAAAATATCTGTGCGATGCCGCCGTACCAGTGCGTCACAGTCCAGAAGATAGCGGATGAGCCGCCAGTGAGAGGGTCCGAGATCTTTCGCCGAACACTGTACTCTTTTGGGCCTAAATATCCGATGGGAAGGACCGTTAGCGGGGTTGCGAGCGCTGCAATGCGGGAGACGCACGATGAAGGTCGAGTTCTTCTGGTTTCAACTCCCGGGCCTCGATGAGGGCTTGCGCGGCGAAGGCGCTCATCTTCAAGCACTGCACGTTCGGGGTACAATCTCAGCTTGCGAACCCACATATCAAATGACGGAGCTCATTGACTGACGTGCTTGGTGGACCACCATACCGCAACTCTGTCTGGATCCAAATCGCATCTGCCATTCGTGAGCATTCGCGTTCTCCGGTAAAGCAAGGATGGACGTAGCCGTACCGCATGTTGAGGAGCGGCAAGTGCCTGTAGAACGACATGACGCCCTCCTGCACGCCATTCTCCGCGCGTATCTGCTCGCCCATCCGTTCCGCCGCTGCTTTGGCACGCGCTGTCGTGCAGTACTTCAGCGCCTCAGCCAGTCTATCCGCAGTTAGCTCCTTGTGCGGGATCGGCGCCGGTCCAGCACCGCCCTTGTGGACCATCTCGCCTGCATATCGCATAAGTTTTCGTCAATCGATTACAGGTTTGTGATACGCACCCCAGAATGGTTGGTCACCGAAGAACGGCACCACGATCGTCGGCCTGCCTGCGCGGAGGCCAGCAGCGATCGTCCCTGCTCCGCCGTGGTGACACACAGCGGCGACCCGCGCAAAGAGCCAGTCGTGGGGCACGCTGATGTTGCCGAGGATGAAGACGTTCGAGGGTAAGGGAGTGCTGCTGGAAAGACCGCCCCAGCCGGCGGATATAAGAGCGCGGACGTTGGATTGCGCGACCGCCGCGAGGATGGTCTCTGTGAAACCCAAGGGATGAGTGGCTGCAAGAAACGATGAGCAGAGAAACGCACCAGTCATGCCGGCGGGATCATCAACAACGACAGAGCCAAATCTGAGTGGGAAGTTAGGATAGATCTGATGTTGGCAGACAATCCTGCCTACCCGATGTACACCGGCGGCGCCCCTGCATCCAGAAACTCAGCCAGCTCCTTGGGTGGCTTGTACCCTGTGTCCTGCTCGACGAAATAAAAGCCAACGATGTCTGTCGCAAAAGCCATTCAGACTTGTACTTCAGTCTGTCGGTTCAACACAGCGTGCTTACCGATGTGGTTCTTCCAATCGTCAGGTCGCGGGACGAGAGACGGGCTGAGGCAATACGTCCACGGGATCTTGAGTCTGTCGACGAGCCCAGGGCCCGAGCGTAGAGAGAGTGATTGAGTCCCAAGAGAGCCCTTGCGCCATTCATTGATGAGATCCCCGATACTAGTAAGGTTTTACGTCAATTTTCCGCACAGAATCAAGTGTAGAGAGAAGGTGAGGCGTACCCTTGCCAAGTCATCATGTCTGCGAGGGCGTAGGACAGGTAGTTCGTAAGACCTTGTTGCGCGTTGGATTGCTTGATATTGACGAGAGGGTGCGGGAAGGCCGTAGTTGGGCACCTGATGGTGCGTTTTAGCTTCGTCGCGCCATTGAGGTAAGTCGCGCATCGCGCACCATGGCATAGCTACATGCGATTCACTCGGTGAGAATGCTTGGAGATGGTGGAGTTGAACAGTGGAAAAACCCACTGAAGCTGAGCAAAAGAGGCACACCAAGCGCTTCGGCGCAGTGAACATGCGCGAAGGCTGGTGGATTAGATATGATAGCGTCCGCGGCAAAGGGTTCAGATGTAGTCTCGTCTGGCAGATAGCATGCCTTCCAACATCCACCGAGCATCTGTAAAAGGCAAGGGTTGAGCAACTGTGACCCTATCACAATGCGAACAAGCCATACCTCACCGAGCATCTTGCGCTTCCTCCCGATATCACCGTTACGCAGTGACTCGAAGCCAGGCATAAGTCCCGGATCTGCCGGATTAGAATTAACATCTGACACTCGACACCACGTCAAACACGACCACTCACTCTTAACCATATAGCTCATGAGATCCTGCGGGTTACCGCCAATGCTGAAGAATTCAAGCCCCGCATCGCGCACGAACTTGTCGAACGTAGCATGGGTGGCAATCCGTACGCGGTGACCATGTTCCTTCAGCCTCTGACCGAGAGCAAGGAATGGTTGCACATCGCCTATCCGTGACCGCGATGTCAATAGGCGCCACAACATACGCCATGCTCGATGGCGCACCTCGACTGCCGACTATCATGATCACGATGCTCAAGGCAGGCACAGCAGTATAATCCTTCTCATCGATAGCAAACTCCTTAACATCCTGCGCATAATCTGGGGGAAGCTCAGGTAGCGCCTTCTTGAGGTTGAGTGAGACGGAGATGCGGCCGTCTTCGAGTACGCGCGCGGAGGAGGCGAGACCTTCGCCAGACGCGACGTATTCGGCAAACTCTACGCGGGGGTGTCAGATCCATATTGATCTCGCGTCTGAAGCAGGAAGATGGGGTCGTACTGACGCCCGGGTCCGTGAGGATGTGGCCTATGATGACCTCATCATCCGCCACATCGTTGCCCGGCTTGGCCTCATTCTCCTGCAAGTGAAAGGGTGTCTTGCGCTGTGAAGGCATCTGGGGAAGGGAGAAGGACTTTGAGGGAAACCGCAGCCATCGGATCCAGCTCTTGTACTGGTACGGTTACTCCAACACAGGAACCCAGACCTCTGACGTGGGGCAGGCTTATAGCTTAGCGTGTAGTGGTCAGAAGCGGTAACTCGCAGGCGTCCACATTCCAGTACGTGCGCATAGAAATATATAAAAGCCATGGATTATCTGAGGCTGGCTCGTTTGTGCGATTCACTATGCGTATGGTGGTCGCGGTCGGAGAAGACCTTCGGTGTATCCGTCCCGCGCCGTGCCGAGCGTGTGATCCACATGGATCAACAACTTGATGATGTCGCAAGACGACCACTGACGATTCTGACCAACACACAGAGTACTTCTATGGAGTCCTCTGATAATGCGCGCTGAGCCCATGATCTTGAGCGAGCGCTTAGTACGATCAGGTTATACACCACAGGCGGCCTCAGGTATCCAGCAGCATTTCAACTGCATTACGAAGTGCTTCTTCGCACTGCTGTGAGTTAGAACTTGACCATCATGCACGAACGTGACCAATAGCTTCGCTGGTAGATGTTGCACACGTTTTATCTACGGATAGCGCGCCAGTGCAAGTCAAGCTTCAAGACTGACAAGCTGGATAAGCCGATGATTCGGGGACCAAACGATCAGCGTGGACGCGTGACGTCACGCGTATGCATGCCTGTATAGCAGCCACCAGCTACTAGTGCAGTGGACTTTGTGCACTGAGCAGATGCAGAAGCTTGCGAATGCAGAATGAGTGTACCCTACGCAAGACGAGGAGCCTCCAGGGCGAAGCGTGGGCATGTCACGGTGGTCGAAATTGACGCGTCCGCCAGCTGGATCACTTTTCTCGTTCTTACCTTCACGAGGATGATTCGTATCTACTGCCGTTTTCGTACAGCTACTCTGTATTCAAACTCCAAGCCAGTAACTCTGGCAAGTCTCCTGGCGGATTGATGCTGATGGACTCACTCCGACGAACAATGAGATTCGTGTGTGCCTGGAGGTAATGGTGTTGTTGAGATGGCACTGCTATCTTCGACTTCTCATTGTTTGTCCTAGTCATGCGCCATGAGGCCTGAGGCTCAACCACCGGAGAGCGCGACATTATACGAATGCTGTTCTCTCTGCGTACGGCCACCACTCAGACTTTCTTCCTCCCTCCGCGACTTCGACCAGTCTTGCGCCCGTGGGGTCGCGCTTCCTAGGACTTCCTATGGCTCGAGACACCAAGAACGTCAGCTCAGGTAAGCCATTGAACCGTCACATTTGATTGGAACTAAGAAAAGCGTAGCTCAAGCCCCTGCACCGGGTGGCGTCACTCTCCACGGTGGTTCTTCCGCGCGCGGGCCCTCCAACTCCGGCGACAACGCAGGCAAATCCGTCAAGCGCAAACGCTCTAAGCCCTCGGCTTATACTCGCTCGACGTCAAAGGCTGACGGTGGCACCCCCGCACGCTCAGAATCCTCTGCCGCTGATGGCCCATCTGTACATGCCGCTGCTGTTGCGGGACCGTCTTCTGTACCTCTTTCTGGCAATTCCTCAGCAGATCAAAATCCCAAAACGCCTAAGAAGCCAACCGCCACTACCACCTCCGCGCCTACCTTCACCCCTGCAAGTGTAGTGAATTCCGACCCTCGCTATACCCTCGTGGACGACAAGGAGCTGACGAGGAAAGATGCGTATGAAGCGAATAGACAGAGGGCCGAAGGCCAAATCATTTTCGGCATCTCGCCGGACGACTTTCTAATGAACTGCATGGTTGGGTCCTCAAGGGATGATCATTCGCCAGACGCTCTAGAGGACCTTTCTCGGGAGCTGTTCGCCAAGGAGAACGTACCAGCAACTCATGGAGAGACTCAGTTTGTACGTGATATATGCGATCATGCGAATGCGCGCTGAATGCTTTAATAGTACCAGGCTATCGTGAAGAGCGGTGTATTGAAAAAACCTATAGGCCGAAGCCTCGTTCCAAAGGACACGCACGTTATCAGAGGCACGGACATCAATAATCTCAAGGAGAAGTACTCGCCAGATTTCTCATTCTTGCGCGAAGACGTCCCACTTGAGAAGGCTTGCCTCAAGCGGGCGAGGACTCTTTTGAAGATGTCAGATGGTCATGGAGACCAGAAGGCTGAAGATGAAGACCCTTTGAAGGACACGGACAAGGGGCGGTGGGCATTTGGCCAGCTCATCACGTATACCGAAGCCATGACCTCAAACTCGAACCGGACACACCTGTTCAGCTTTGTCCTTCTGCCTGACGATGCTCGCTTGATTCGTTTTGACCATAGCGGGATCATCATCACCGAGCGCTTTCCCTGGCGCACTTCCGGGCATTTGCTCGCGTTCTGCTCTCGCATGGGCTTGATGACTCCCGCTGAGCGGGGATGGGACACTTCAGTCACCCCCATAGCTCCTTCAGATCCACGGGTGGCACAGGCGAGAGAGTGGCTGAGTGACCCGAGCCCTGAATTAGGCGGCGCTCTACCCAGTGGCATGACCCCGTACGATATCTTCCCCAGCGAGGACGCGGGATTTGGCGACCTGTCCATGTTCCATCTATACGACGAGCGCAGTCACGTCATGCATCGCGTTCTTGCGCAACGACCTTTTGACTATGATTCTCCCGGATACATCGGTCCTGCTACCCGATGGTGGATCGGTGTCGACTTACAGGAGAAACGGGTGGTGCAGTTCAAGGAGTACTGGCGAGACAGCCGTCCTAATATACCTTCTGAGAGCGACATCCACCGCCGGTTTCTCGACTCTGATGACACCCCGTTCCTCATACGCTCGAATTCGCGTACGGTGGAGATTTGCCGGTCACCGCAGAGGCGCTATGGAACAGGTATCCGGGAGGGAAGGAAATCGCTCCTGCTGTCATTGAGAGGTTGGAGTTTCAGACGACTTGGACGCATAGTTTCTGCGAGAATAATGACTATCAGCGTCTGTACTCTGAACGTGGCGGCAGGCCGGACTCTTCCGTCGAGATTGTGCCTCGCGTTCATCATGTTGCCGTGTTCTATACCATCGTGCGGCCGCTCCGCACATTCGAGAGCACTAAGCAGCTCGTGGGCGTACTGCACGATGCTATTGAAGGTATGGTATCTGTCATCCTCCGTGATACACGATCTTCTCATCATTCTCCCGTCCAGCTATTCAGAGAGCTTACGAACTGAATATCCTCCATCGCAACATCAATGCGTCTAGCGTAGCCATTGACAACAAGGGGCGCGGCAGAGTAATGAACTGGGATTCTACGGGCGAGGTCTTACGAGACATAGACGTCGCCAGGCAGAAAAGTCGAATGGTGCTCACCCAATATCTTTCGTCACAAATGCTCTTTACTGATACTGTAATCCGCAGGTGACTTTGCAAACTGTGTCGTCCGATATACTCCGTGACCCTCACAAACGGGACCATCTTCTACGAGACGATCTGGAATCGATCCTCTACTTGACGTACATTCACGCCCTATACTACCGCCCATCAGGACCTGAGGGAGTCTTGTCCAAAGGCGACCTTCTTCTAGCCTCTCGCACTGTCTTCGAAAACTGCTTTAAGAACGAGGACAACGAGATTAGGGGTGGCGAACAAAAGGCGCTCTTCCTCGCGGGACACTCCGAGCTCAATGACGATCGCCTGGAGGGGGTAGTCGAGCCCGCTGCGCTCTGGACACTGATGCGAGGATTTCGTAAATTCTTCGAGCCACTCTACGCCACTGAACCTCGGGTTCGTTCAACGGCCAGCGCGAAGGAGAAGGAGAAGTGCGCCAAGAGGCACACCAAGTGGGAGAAGAAACGTGTTGAGGCTGAAACGAAGCTTGCATCCGCAAAATCAGTTCTCAAGCTGTTCAACAAAGCATTGTCGACCACTGGCTGGCCTCTGTCGGATGGCGCTACAACCCAATTCGCGCCTCCCACAAGGCCTAGGATCAACGCTCGAGCTTTCACCAGCAACCGGGCTAGCTCCCATCTGCGATTAGGAACCTCTCTGAAGCGAAGTTACGGTTCTGGCACTGGCAACCTACCTGCAATGCCCGACGCAAAGCGGCAGAAGTCGTCAAATACCAATAAGATATCTCGAGCGTACCATTCCGAGTCGGACGAAGGGGAGCCTTGGGATGACGATGTGGCTGAAGACTATCTGGAGGAGCGAATGTTCCTGGGTATAGGCCACTGACTCGCATTCGACTATCGAGTGCACATGATGCCCTCTGGCCTGTCAGTGCTCGAGAGTGACCGCGTCATAGAGTCGTACGCTTATTGTACTATTATATGTAGAGCAAAATATGGAATATGAACTCAAGTTGAACTACTGAGTATTACGAGCTGCCCCAATATTGGGGTTCGTATACGTTATGATGTATCAAGCGTCAGAAAAATCTATATAAGTAGTAGCAGAAGTCATTGATTACATGTATTTCCTAACTTAGGGTACAGAGAATTGTCAGGGAGGGCGTCTATAGACAAGACCAGATCAAATAGGAACAACGGTGGCTTTCGAAAACAAGGTACACTGGAAGTACGAGCGGATAGCAAATAGCAAAGCAACACTAGCAAGGTGCAAATTATGAGAACGACGAAGGCTAAGCTAAATCCGTGTAGCAGGTGTGTTGGAGCGGGTGTGGGCTCTTGCGCGCGCTGCCGCCCCAGCGGAGACGTCACGACTGGCAGCAGTACATTGTACCTTCCCCGTGGGCGTCCTCCCATCATCAATCGAATCGACCGAGCGCTTGCGTGACCCACTCAACGAGCGCGCAGGCACAAGTGCGGGGTCACTGGAGGCGCTCGATTGGACGAACTGATCGACGGCGCCATCTTCTGGCAACCATTGGAAGCGCACAGGGTCGTAGTCGACGGTCATCTCGTGGAAGAGCGAGATGAGGTATGTTGAAGACTGTAACCGCGCGAGAGCGGCATCGAAAGCCTCACTCCTCCAGGTCTTCGAGATCGTCGCCAACCAGTTCAGTGTCCCGGGACCCGTCCACGATAGGTTTGCTTGCGTAGATAGGCTCGAATGCCTCGCGTACCACGAGCATCAGTTCGAGCAACGGTAGAGGCTGCACATAAGCCTCCATCATCTCTGGGTCGAAGTGCGCAGGAGAGCGTAAGTAAAGACACTTTGGGTACCCCCCAGCCAGGTTGCCGCTCTTGGTCCGCAATGACGAATTGAAGACGCGCTCTATGCTCGAAAAGAGCTCTGTTTGCCGAGCACTGCCGGCCGGAACAGTGGGTCGATAACGGAAGACGTGGTAGTAGAGGACGTGAACGAAAGATTCGAGGTCATCGCGCAGAAGGTGAGGGCGTTCTTCGCGACCCATGAGCAAGCCAGCCGAAATATAAGCCCAAGTTCCCTGATTGGATGTCGTCAGGTTGGTGCATACAGCACGCATCATAATAACTCACGATCTTTTGCCTGGTCCTCTCTGCTTCTTCCTTATTCTCAAGCCAAACGCACATATCCCAATCGATCAGCATGCCACGACCGTCCTTGTCGATCATGATGTTGTTGCCGCTGATGTCGCGATGCAGGATCTTGGCATCCTCGTATGCAGCGCCATGTGCTGTATATGCATGATTAGTGGGTGGCGAGCGCAATGAAAACTGGACTACTTACATTTAAGGCCGTGCATGAGTGAGGTGCATAGCTGGAGCGTGCTCTTGAATGACTTCAATGGGCGTCCAATCTTCTTGAAGAGAAGTCGATGATGAACGTGTGCGTGGAACCTGGCGTTGATGCTGCGAGGCGGCATGTCGTCGCGGTCCTTCATGAAGAGCTGTGACCGAGTGCTTTGTACAGAACGGGCAGCAGAGGTGACAGGAGATGGATGAATGGATGCGTCGGAATCCTGTGGCACGTCGCCGCCGCAGTAGAAGTCCGGAAGATATGGCACCTTGTGCTTGCCCAGACGCCTGTAGGTCGCAGCCTCTGGCGCTGCGTTGGGAGAGGCGATGCGCCAGGCGTCTTTGACATAGACGACGGCCTTTTCGTCCAGGTCTACGCCGTAAAACCCGAGCGTCGAACGGCCAACGTAGTGCTCGACCGATTTGATCGGGCGATGCACGACGACGCGATGATAGACCTTCTCCTCGTCATCGTAAACGTTTATCAAGGACAGTGCGCTATGCCAGTCTGCTGGGATGACGGACGACTTCTCAACCCCGTCCGGCAAGGCATCGGAATCCGCTAGGATGTCTCTGGCATAGATTGCCTCTGCGGAATCCGACGCAATCTTCGTAACCGACGTGTCATACCCACGCTGAGTAGGTGACATGCGGTCGAAGGAGACGAGAAAATTGATGAGATCGCCAGATGTACGCCAGGAAAAGAGTTCCGAGAAGACGATGCCGGCGTGGTCGAAGCGGATTAGGCGCGCGAGCTCTGGCATGAGGACGAAGGCATAGCAGAATGTGCGGTGCGAGTTGACAGCTACGGCGCGCATGATAGCGGCGAGACGACCGCGCGTGTACGCAGCCTCCTCCGTATCAGGCTTCTCGTCTGCGAATGGGCAAGGGTCGTATTCCTCAGAGACGATGTCGCCAAACGCCAGGGTTCGACTCAGCAACTCGTCGCGTACGTGTCGGTTATCGTGGTCCATCTTCAGATCTTCCGAGAGTACGGAGAAGTCGGCAGAGAGGAAGGTGTTGGTGGTGTGATCCTTGCCGTGTACGCCGAGTGTGGCACGGGGGAAGACAGTGGCACATAGCCCATTGCGGGCAATGCAGTCCTCCTATAAATGGTATTTAACTTGCAAATAGGAATTGGAGGAAGAAGGTAGACTCACAAGCGTAATTGCATCATGTACATCTGGCACTGCATCGAGGTCGAGTTTGTAGGACGCGCTCTCGCCGGACGGAAGGAAGCGCTCCTTCCACTCGTTGATTGGTAAAGGGCCGTGCCATAGCCCGTCTGTTGACCGGGCGTGGTCAAGATAGAGATTCTTGAGCTGATTATCATCTGTCAACTCGCAGCTGCAGCGCTTCGCAGGGCTGCAAGACTCCAATGAGGACATGGAAGTTGACGCTGAGTCACGGCCATAGAGGGACCTTTTAGAGGATGACGCGCGAGAGGAGGAGCTTGCGCAAGAGTAGTAGCTAGAGCTGCTAGATGCGGCGGACGAGCGAGTAGAAGATACCATGACTGGATGGTAGTGGTGAGAAACAAGAGCAAGTTCAGGCGCAATGCGAAATCGTTGATCTCAACCACACGGGCACGTTTAGAGATTGATCGGAACCGAGGGCGCGGCGCCTATTGTTCTCAGGGACTTGGATCACCCGACGCTAGCAGTCTTACTAGGCACTACAGTACTTATGTGCACGATCTTCTCAGTGTAGTTGACCTCCAATGCTCTAACCACTGATGAGCTACATGTGAGCTTCCGCATACGCGAACACCACTCAAAGTAATTTCTCCGATATCCCGAAACTTATCTTGAATGGCACTCAGTGTACTTACTTACATCAAGTTTAAGTATCGCGGCAGCGACTCAAGGCGTGGAGGCTGATACATGTACGGCTCACTTAGTAACATGTACGGCTCACTTAGTACCGGACATGCCTCGGTTAAGATGTCGTAAATACGTCTAGATACCTATGTATTCGCAACTCTGACCTTCAAGCCCATCCAAATCCCAGGATGGCCTTCGGCCATAGGAACCATGAGCAGCGTCGGCATACGCTTCACCGCGTTCTCTTTGACTTGCGGAGGAAGTGCGAACTCAAACTTCTCGACGAGCGTTGCGGCAATGGCTTGCATCTCAAGAATCCTATTGTCTGTGTCAGCTTTGCGTGAACGACCCACAAAAGGCGGATACTTACGCGAAGCGGAAACCGATGCAGCCACGGATTCCCCCGGCTAGCGATACATGTCAGCTTGCGCAAAAAGCGAGTGGGAAGTGGGCGTACAGAAGTTAAGGAGATTTGCGTGCAGCCCGAGAGGGACCGCGCTGTCCTTGTCCATTTTGATGAATCGATCAGGATTCCATTCGTTCGCGTCTGGGCCCCAGACATCCGCGTTGCTGAGGATGGAGGCGTCAGAATGTGTACGTCCATAGACGACCTGGTAGTCGACGTACCGGTTATATGTGTGGATGCAGACATCGACGCCCTGTCCCTTGCGCACCGTGACAGACGAGACCTTCTGTCCCGACTTGGTCGTGATGGGAGTTGCGAGCGGTATCACATCGTCCTGCCCCGCCTCACGCGCGAGAATCCATACGATAGGATGCAAACGCATCGCTTCGTTCAGTGTAGCACGCATGATGGTGAGACCCTCGTAGTCAGCGATAGACCACTGCGAGTCGCCACGCGCGGCGATCTTGCGGCGAACAGCGCGCACCTCCTCCCGCACGCGCTTTTGCCACTCTGGGTTTTGAGCGAGTTCCCAAAGCCAGAAAGTCAAAGTGGAGGCCGTCGTGTCATGCCCTGCGAGCCTGAGTAGGGTTTCAGCAAGTTTTAAGCGGTCCCAGTGCAGTAAGGAGTGCATACATGATGTTCGAGACCTGGTCGAAGAGTTCGACGTCGGTGATCTTCGACCGGGCTTCCTCCGCCTCGTTGGCCCGGCGCAATGCACTCAGAAGATCCTCCTTGCCCGCTCCCTTTGTGTCCAACTGCGTAGCCAGCTTTGAGCGCACGTAACCGCGGATGGCGTCCAGGTATGTCCGGAAGCGGTAGTACTCGCGGCGCGGCAGATACCGAAGATACCAAAGTGCATTCATCGGGATGTACTTCCAGAATATGCGGAAGATAATGTCCAGCGGGTAAGGGTAGAGCGTAGAGTCGACGCTGTAGGGTGTAAGCGAGCGATAAGAATGCAGGACGACATGCCGCGTACAATAGGTTGGCATAGACTGCGCGGAGGTCATTGTGGTTGTTGTTCAACGCGTCGAATTTGAAGCCGAAGCCAGCTACGAGGACTTTCAGTGCTACTATCAAGGCAAGAGGGACACAACTCTTACCGTCACCAATGATATCAAGCGTCGCCCGCGAAAGCCATCTGTGGACATTGATCACAGGCTCTGGCCCAGTCTCGGCAGTAATCTCCTCTTCATTCCACTTTTCCACGAGCTGGTTTCGGTGCCTTCTCAACATCCGAGCGATCTCTACGAGTGAGAAGCAGTACAGCTTACCGCTTCAGAGTAGCGCAAGAACAACGGAAGGAAGGACTGAAGCTGTGGGCCAGAGAACGCAGGGCTCATAATCTTCCTGACACGCTGATGCTGTTCACCTGAAGTAAAAAGTCCATCTCAGCGTTCAAAGCACAAAGAGTAACCCACGTACCGTTAGTACCACCGATTCCGTGTCCAACGATCATACGCAGGACAGCGCGTGCGTCATGCCGCTTCGGGTACCGATATCCGGATGTCTGCAAGATGTACTGCAGCGCTTTGGGATCAGAGACCATGAGACGCGTTGTCTATAATACGATCAGCTCGCAAGGTCGAGGGGCACAAACACTCAAATACGTACTCCCAATGGTCCATACGTCTTCACTATCCCGCCGTACTCCTTTAACCACTCGAAATCGACATCGCCGACCTCGTTCTGGTACAGAATATCGCCCTGATTGCCTGCACACACGTCAGATATCATCATCTCAGGTAAATACATGCCCATATGCTGACCGAGCCAAAACGAAGAAGGTGCAGGGCCACGAATGTCCTTCAATGGGTTACGAGACAACCGAATCACGGTCGCGCCGACCAGAACGAGCGCACCGGCTGCAAGACCGTACAAGTGCGTAGGATCAGAGAAGAACGCCATGGGTGGACCTCCGAGTCCGTTTCTCTTTGCCAGGGCCGGCGAGCATGCGTTCTTATATAGTGCGTAGTCGCGATGTGCAAATACGCAAGTGGGAGACGATATGATGTAGCGACGTCCCTCGATAAGGGTCGTCCATCAGCAAACCAGGGCTTCCGAAAAGGTCAGCGCTCTGCGTCGGATGGAACATGAGCGCATGGAGAAGGAGGTCGAAAGTGCCTCGGTGCTAGATGGCCGGCTTGGCCAGGCAAAGGTATCTCCTTTGGGTGTCAAGTTCTCAGTACTTGTACATGCACAGTGCAGGCGCGTAAGGTCTCAAGAGGCGAGGCATCCCTGCCAACAGTATCTGGGTGAATGGCAGCACCATTCGAAGTCGTCGTCGTCGACGGTGAACATGCAGCGGGCCGCCCGAGCGCGCATCAACGATATAATTTCCGGCCATCATCGATTTCTCAGGGCACTGCAGCCTGCAGGGTACTGCTTCCACTCTCCCGAACCTCACAACTTGCACTCTACTTTCATGGAGTACTCTCGTGTAAGTACCATGCATACATATCTTATCCCCCTCGTCGTCACAGATATTTTGAGAGAGAAAGAAATCACAGTCAGATGGTATTCAAACAACGTCAAGAAAAATCAAACAACAACATCGACAAGGCGCAACGACGATCGCAAACAGTATAGAGGCGCAGCCATAAGCAAAAAAGAGCTACAGTACACCACACAAAGCAGAGAGAGCAACCAGGCTCCAGGCTCCTAAACATCGACAGTGGATGGCGTGTAGGCGACCCGTCAGCATCAAGCGAGGGCCACCGCAGCCGGTTCCATTCTGTCCCATCGAAGCCTGTCCGTCGAGCATCAAGCGAGGTATGTCGTGAAATCGTAAATCGTCAAGCAGTCTTCGTCGTGAAAAGCATGGTGGGGCGCCCATCAGCCGCTGGGGCGAGGACGCGCGCGAACCGCGGCACGCGGGGTTGGGAGGGAGCCCGTCAGCCGCTCGGGCGAGGGCACGTCTGTGTGGTGGAAGAGGCACTCGCTCGCGAGCGGCTCCGGCGCGTGGCGGTCGTTTGTTATTTTTATAGGTGTAGGCGTGGTGTGGAGAGAGGGAAGGGAAAGGCAGGCGCGTGGGTAGGTTGCGCGGGAAACGGGAGACGCGAGGAGGAAACAGGATACAGTGTTCAATCAATGTTCGAGATCGATGGGGTACAGGAAACGCAGAGGGGACGAGGAGCATATTCAAGAATGAGCGGACATATGACATGAGCCGAAGGCGTGTCGAAGACAGGAAGTGGAGGCGTTGTTTGAGGTATAAGGTAGAGAACGGGCGGAGAGCGGCATAGTTATTTCGCTCAGGCCGCAGCGTAGATGTTGTAGTTGACTTGATCGCGTCGACGCAAAGCGCACTCAAAAGCGCGCTCACTGAACCTTCCTCCCAATCAAATCCGCAACCTCTCCAACAGCCCGACTCGCATCCTGCACGCCCACACCAGGCGGCAACAACCCGATCCTCGTCCTCAGAACCCCCAATCCACTCTGCACGCCCGGCAGCACGCGCGCAGCGTACGGCTTAATCGTAACATCCTCCGCATTCAACTTGCCCGCCGCGCGACGCAACCACCAAAGGTTGCCCTGGAACGCCTCGCCCTCCGGTGCCATCTCGTTCAAGCCCGTCGCGAGCCTGTGAACAAGACTCAACAGCACGACCTGACTCAGCGGGCTCGGCGCGTTCGGCGAAAGCGGCATCAACGCGTCAGGGGGGCTGCGCGCGAGCAGCTCCCTCAAAGCCCTCGCATCCTGGCTCTGCAGAACATTCATGTACGTCTCGTCCCACCCGTCGGGATCAGGCGCCTGTCCGACCGCATTGGAAAGCGGAGGGGAATGATGCGCGGGAGGCGGGACGGCCGGGTGCGAAGCCTGAGGCGCGGGAAGGCTCTGAGGCGGGAACCACGCCGGCTGCATTTGCTGCATCTGTTGCGGCGGCGGGCCGTACTGCTGGTGCAGCTGCTGAGGCGGTGGAGGAGGCGCGTACTGCGGCTGGCCGTGTGGCGGGGGTGGGGGCTGCGAAGGAGGCGCGTACTGTTGCTGCTGCTGCGTCTGCTGGGGAGGCGGACGCTGCTGCAAGGGCGCAAGGGCGCGGATCTGGTCGGACAAAGCGCGAACGGTGCCCTCAAGCTCGCGCAGGGCACCCTCGTGAGAACGGAGGGCGTCGGACTGCCAAGCAATAACTTCCTTGCGGAGGGCAAGCATCTCGGCCTGCATCTCGCGCGCAAGCGCTTCGTGCAGCGCAGAGGTCTGCGCGGTGTAGGTCGGGACAAGCGTGTGCGTGATCGCATCCTTGACGTGGCGCTCGATGAGCGGCGACACGGTCTGGGAGAAGGTACGCGCGACGTGTGCCGAAACGTCCGGGCGGACGAGCAGGCGCTCAATCTCGGGCGGGAGCGTCTAAATGAGCGTCTGTCAGCTATTGCATGTCAACAGCTACATGAAGTCACATACCTTGTTGACAGAGTCGCTCACACCAGCAGCAACCTGCTTTCCGACGCCACGCGCAACCTCAGCGCGCACGACGTCCTCCAGCAACGGCAACACGCCGTTGCGCACCTCAGCCCTCACGGCCGTATCGAACAACGCCGTCGTGTTCTTCGTGAGCTCATTGCTGACCGCATCCAGCAGCATACTCTGGTACCGCATCGCATCGTCCTTATCCGCGGCCCGCACATCCGCAAGCCATGCATGCTGCCTCTCCAGCTCGCGCGTAACGTGCCGCGCGACACGCAAATGTAGCGCCTCTTCAAGCTTCTTCAGCTCCCGGCTCAACTCGCTGTTCTCCTTCCCGCTCTCCTTGTCGTCGTCCTTCTTCCTCTCCCTCTCGCGTTCCTGGGGCTTCGACACGCCTTTACCTTTCCCGCCACGGCCGCGAGGTCCATCCTGTTGGGTCGACGAAGAAGACTGCACGGGCGCAGCTTCGGGCTCGTCTTCAGGCGTCCGAACGCGGGCAGGAGCACCGACGGGCGAAGGCTGAGCGATATGCGCCGTCTCCCTCTCTACGCGTTCCCTCTCTGCTCTTTCCCTGCGTGTCTCGCGTGTAGGCGTCTGCTGCACAGACGAAGCCTGCAGCGGCACCTGCACCTGGGATTGTGCCTGCATCGGCACCTGAGGCGGGAGCGGCTGGCTCGACATTGTACTCGAGCCGAGCGGAGCGTTGCCCGAAGGCACAGAGGAGGCAGTGTAAGGCAGCTTCTCGCGGGTGCCAGCCAGAGCGGCGGCCCACCAGTCGCCACGGATGACGACCTGGTCCACGCCAGTGACGTGCTGAACGAACGCGACGAGCGCGACCGGGCCGGGCGGGACCTTGCAAAGGAAGTCAGTAAACCAAATTTGACAGTGAGGGCGGGAAGGGCAGGGCGCTTACCTTGGCAGCGTGGCACGCAGCCGCCGCCTCGGCGTTCTCGCCTTCGGGCGGGGCCAACGCGACCAAATCCAGCACGGGCGTCTTGACCGGGAACTCGGCAACCTGCACGATCGCTCCAGCCTCGCCGCCAAATCCGTAGCCCTCGCCATCGACAGCAGGACCAAGACGAATGGCCCAGAGCCCTGCGCGTTTGGAGTGCGCGGCCCAGAGAACGCGGGCGCGCGGCTCGAAGGAGAGACGAACGAAGGAGGCGGGCTCAGAAGGGAGCGTGAAACGGATGGTCGCGAGAACGCCGCGGCCCGATGCGCCGAGAATCTGAAGCGACGTATTCTGCGCGCGGCCGAGCACAAGCGCACCACCTGCGGCAGTCAAGCTGCACGGCGAAGCGATCGCGCCCACCGAAGCGGGCGGGGGAATGCGCGTGGTGTGGAACGGAGTCGGCACGGTGGTAGATGGGCCGCCACGCGAAGCCGGAGAGTGCGCGTAGTACGAGAGCGTGCCGTCGTCGAGAAGCACTGTGAGCGCCGCATGAGCCGGCACGAACTCGAGAGCTGCGATCTTGGGGATAGGCTCGACGGGTGAAGAGTGCTCGGTCGGGTACAAGGGCGGGACCGCGCGTGCGAGTTCAGCCTGCTCGACGAGTTGCCCAGAGTAGAGACGGTCGAGCTCGGGAACGTGGAGCGTGTAGACCGAGCGAGACGAGGCGACGGCAAGAGTGTCGGGGTCGTGAGTGTGCCACTTGACGAGGCGAAGAGCATCGGGGCCTGTCTGAGGGAGAACGCAGACAATGATGCGGCCGCTGTAAGACAGTAAAATATTAGCATACGTAGTCAAGTATGAGAAAGAGAAGCCACCCACGGCACGTCGTCGGCGATGATCTCGGGCATCTCCCACACAACCAAGCCGCCGTCCTGAGTGACGACGGCAATGCGATGGCCGTGCACAGCGACATCGACGATGTTGGTCGGATAGTTGAAGCACTCGGGCAGCTGAAGCAGAGTGCGCTCGCCGCTGGCCCTAGAGATGATCCTGACACGACCCTTGCTCATCGCGTACGCGATCCAAGCAGTGGCACCAATCGTAGTACCAGGCGCAAACGCCTCGTCCATCTTGACAAGCGCGATAGGAACAGTCGCGCTGCTTCCCTCCGGCACACGGATCTCCTCAAGCGGAAGCGACATATCAAGCGCCAGACTCTGTCCAGGACTCGCCGGCGCATTGCTAATGATATTGTTGGAAATGGCAGAGGCACCGTTCTTCTTGCCACGGTTCTTCCATCCCTGCCCGCGCGGGCCGGGCGATTCGTCCTTCTCGCGCTGTGAACCAGCGAGACCGGACGGGCTCTCTACCTGCCTCGCACGCGCCACAGCCGACTGCTTGGGCGGCGACGCGCGCGGGGAACCTTGCGCATGAAGCTGCGTGACACGGGGTGAACCCTGCTGCCCCTGGGGCTTAGGCGGGAGCGGGCGACCCTGGTTCTGCGACTTATTGGCCGTCGCGAGCTGAGCCTCGGGATCGTCCTGCTGCACCGGGGGAATAGGCGCATTGGGGACGGTCGAACGCGTGAGCTGCTCTAGCAGGTTATCGACGCTCTTCCGCTTGGGATCGGCCCATGCCGGCGGCGCATCTGTCAGACTGCTGGTGATGCCCGCAGAAGAAGGCGGCTCGGGCGAAACCTTGTTGCTGCCGGCGCTTGCAGGCGCGGGACCGAGAGCATCAAAGGGAGACACGAAATCGAACATGCTCTTTGGCGGCGATGGCGGGCTCTGGACTGGCTCGGGCTGGGGAGCGGGCTGGACAGGCATCGGAGGCGGCACGGGATCGTAGTAATTCGAGCTCATCGGCGGGTACGGCGACGGAGGATAATGCGCTGCCAGACCAGTCACAGCAGGCGGAACAAAGGTACGAGGGCCGCCAGAGCCACCCATGAGCTGCTCGAGCAGCATCCTGCCGGCATTCTCCGGAGCAGGAGGCTGAGGCGGAGTGGCCTGAGGCATGGGCGCCTGTGCGGGACCGGGGGACAGCAGCGAGAGCAAAGCGTTCGCACGAGAGTTTGAGTCTGAGGTGGCCGAGTGCACGGACTGGTTGGCGACGCTGACCGGCGTACCCGCGCCAGAATGGTTCGCGTTGTTGTTCCCTGCATTCGTCATCGTCGAGCTCGTCGTCGGCGGTGCATTCGGCGGCGTCATGTTCGCAAATAACGCCTCGACTCTGCTTTGCGGGGACGTAGCCGCACCGCTCGCCTGGCCTACGCTGCCCCCAGCACCGTGGCTGCGGATCGAGGCTGCAGGCGAATGATGAACGGGTGGGTCCACATCGGCCGCTGCAAAGCTGGACAGAGAAACACTCGGCGTAGGACTTGCGCCTCGCGAGAACAGCTGCCGAACCGGTTCCATATCGTAAATAGAAGAGGGGAGGGGAGGAGGAGGGAGGGAGAGCAAAGGGTTCGCGCAAAATCAAGCACGTCGCGTATTATCTCAGACGCCGAAGCCTCGCGGCAAGCGTGAGGCGGAAGTCATCAAACCGGATTTTCCCGGCCTCCTCCACCTGCCTCATTCAGCGCTTCTCGTTTGCTTTTGTCTACCATGAACTATGCTTTACGGAGTTTGTTGTGTGTTGAAACTCGTACGGCTAGTGTGTACGAACGGCGTTTCGTGCGTACGTGTTCCTGTAGGGTATCTGTAACGCCTGCGCCTATTCCTATCTCGAACCATTCCTGTGTCCTGCACGATGCCTCAAGGCGCCATGCCCTGCGACCCGCATACGCACGAGTTTGGACCCTTTCCAACTCCATCACCTGTGCTCTACTAGCTTACATTTCCTATCCGTATCGTCGGAAGGATCATTCACGATCTGCAAGCTAAGATGAGCATGTCCTTGGAGTAAACCCAGCTGCGCTCTCCTCGAGAGATACGCGCTTTCTGCACGATATCGGCGGCTAACACCACGCCTCGAAGCTACAATCTCAAATAGGAACTGTCAAGCAAGCGGCTGCAGAGTGAACGTGCGTATAGAAGTCCGCGTACACGTCAACAGGCCCTCGTTCTCTCCCGCACTCCGTCATTTCGTACAGGCACTGGTGGTAGGTCCCAGTAGGCGCGTAGCTCCTCCGGGGCGAGATTGCTTCATTTGGCCACAGGGTCATCCTCGGATGTGACTGTGGACCGTTCTCGTTCAACTGTGCGTCCGTATGCCTAACGCGACAACATGTGCCGTAGCGATGACTCTATACGCCTGCAGGTTTCCGTGTGGCGGAGGTACTCAGGTTCTGGACCTTCACGCCTGAATGTCAGCCGGGCGATAGCATGCATATACTTACGCGCGGAATGCAACGTCCTTGATCGTCCTTCAGGCATCGACGAGCGTTACTAGATCCGCGAACGGCGAGAGCGGCAGGTTCTAGTTTCAGCATAGACCATTCAGCGCTAATATCCCAAACAGCTCGTAATAGGCACGGTGTACAAGTGAGTCCTGCCATTTCGACCCAGGTCGGTGTGCTTCGATCTCTCTGGCTAGAAACCCCGACAGATTCATGCGTATCGACCAGGTCTAGATGCCACAACATCCCTGGGTGTACACGCAAATCTCCTTGTCACCGTGCGTCAATATTGTAAGATTAACACTTTCTGGGGTTGATGAACACATTGTGAACTGAGAAGCTTGCGAGAGTATCCTAAGTTGCTGAGTGCTGGCGTCATATCGCTTCGGAGTATATATTCAGGCCTACGAAGATGCCGGCTATCTCCGATAGGCTCATCGAGAGCTTGATCGCTATGGCCTCCCATAGATCTGCACCGAACACTGATGATAACCGCAAACGTAGCCGAACTCGGAGGATGAGGCTTTGGCAAGCTCTCTACCAGAGAATCTCAGCATTTTACGTTCCGTGTTTGCACACTTGCGTGAAAGGCCATGCACCGCTCTTTTTCCGTGCTTGCTGTACACTGGCGTTGCACCAGCGCGTTCAAGTCGACGCGATCGTTCCAATATTTCGCTGCGTGCTCCCACCAGCGCTGAGAGTATTAATGAGACCACTGAGAGGCTGCGTCGTACATAGCACAGATAATCATCAGCTCTGCTGCCTCCCTTACACCTGCCGATCACTATCTCTACCGCAGAATCGTGCACTTGGCGTTTTTGCGCTGCAATAGGGCACCGACGGAGTCCGCACCAGTCCGCGACGCGTCGGACGCAAAAGAGCAACAAAATACGTGCAAATATTGATCTGGTTGGCTATCGGAAATTGGCAATCCGTAATTGCTTAGATGCATATTATTCACAGGCGGGTGTCAATTACATAGCACGACATTTGTAGGGCAAACATAGCCAAAGGTGTACTCCAAGTACGCGTTGGGACGCGACGCGACGTCGGACGCGTTCAAATTCATGATTCATCAACTTTGATCAGATCAATTCCAACGTTTGTCTGTGTTTACGCTGACGCGTTGAAATCACGTCACGCGTGTGGCCCGTCGGCAAGAGGATCGTTCCTATACTCGTACCGCCACCAGCTATAGCTTTTGTGCCGTCTTGATCAATACGACTACGCTTTAGGGTTAGATTTGACGTTCTTGCGCTCGCCTGAGATTATTGCCGCAGATCTACACCGCCTCGGGGCGGTCACCGCTGACCGACGTGTAATAGTCAAACGGTGTAGCGACCGAAAGCGGGTTCGCAACCAAAATGCATACATGTACAAAGAGCACCGCCTGTCTCTTCGCTCTCCCCACTTTTCTTTTGCCCCTAGATGTCTTCAGCCCGCAGGACTTCATTCCATCTGCAGGAGAACGAAACGATGATACTGAAGGACGATGACCAGGACTCGGTAGGGACTCACGAGACACACGATTCCCGCCTATCCCCTCCTCCGTATACGACTCGCGATCCGGACGGCCTCGCCGCGCCGCCTGGGTTCGAATACGCCACATATGCGGCGTCAGGCACCGGTCTCGCCTCCTCTGCGCGCGTGCAGGACGATGGTCGAATCGCCGTGTCCCTCAAACTCCAGAAGAAGTTGCCCGAGCTACCGGCGGACTATGCACTGGACGTGCGCGAGTTTGCCGTCGACCACAAGGACTACACCGATGTACCTGCTCTGAGCATCGTCGTCATGATCGTTGGTAGTCGTGGTACGTGCTCAAGTTACGAAATGCATCGCGGCGGATGCTGACGCGCGGGCTTGTTGGGTGTATGCAGGCGACGTTCAGCCGTTCCTCGCGCTTGGGCAAAGGCTAAAGGCGCATGGGCACCGTGTACGGATTGCAACACATGCAACATTCGACAAGTTTGTGCGCGATGCAGGACTTGAGTTCTTCAGCATTGGCGGCAACCCGCACGAGCTCATGAGCTACATGGTCAAGAGTACTGCTATATCATTTGTGCTACAATGCGTTGTGTAGTCTGACAATCGATGCAGACCCGGGGCTGATACCCGGATACGAATCGCTCCGCAACGGCGACATTGGCAAGAAACGCAAGATGCTGGGAGAGGTGCGTGTTCTGTGACGCAGCGGCTCAGCCAAGGACTGACCGAGATTCTTTTCAGATGTTAGAGGGCTGCTGGAGGGCTTGCTATGAACCTGACGAGAGTACCGCCGAGCCTTTTGCAGCAGACGCGATCATCTCAAACCCGCCTGCATTCGCACACGTCCATTGCGCTGAAGCGCTCGGAATACCGCTTTTGCTGAGTTTCAGTGAGTATCTCGGTACTATACATGTGAAGGGAGTCATGACTGACTAGACACGCTCCAGCCATGCCATGGTAAACAACCTGTTGACGGTCTACTACATCGGGATTAACACGCACACAGGTGCCCAACAACAGCCTTCCCACACCCGCTCGTCAACATTCAACAGTCTAATGCTGCGCAGAGCCTCACGAACTATCTTTCATACGCACTCGCTGATATGATGACATGGCAAGGGTATCTATCACCCCTCTATCCCGACTCTTTCATAGCCACTGACGATCTCTCGATAGCCTCGGGGACATCATCAATCTTTGGCGGCAGCACTCGCTCGGCTTGCAGAAGCTTTCGTTGCGTTCAGGACCTGGACTCGTCGACAGGCTGAAGATCCCGTGGACGTACTGTCTTAGCCCGTCGCTCGTACCGCGGCCTGAAGATTGGAGAAACCATATCGGTGGGCCATATGTTCGCGTCGTCTGCATGTGTATGGGAGGCTCATAGATACGCGGGGCAGACATGGTTGGATTCTACTTTCTCGAACAGGATATGGGATATGAGCCTCCCAAGGAGCTGGCGGAGTTTTTGGAGGCAGGACCGCCGCCTGTTTACATTGGGTAAGCCGACGCGCTTTGATATGGCCGGTGCTCGTGCTGACATTCTCGCCAGGTTTGGCTCTGTCGTTGTCGATGATCCCGCCGGCATGACGAGTATGATTCTCCCCTTGTGTCAACGCTTCGCACTGACTGATATCTTATCATCATTGCAGACACGATCCTCACCGCCGTTGCACAATGCAACGTTCGCGCCCTTATATCTGCTGGTTGGGGTGGTCTTTCTAGCAACACACCTCTCCCTTCGAATGTCTTTATCCTAGGCAACATCAGCGTCCCGCACGACTGGCTCTTTGCGCGCGTCGCGGCTGTATGTCACCACGGCGGTGCAGGGACGACCGCGGCAGGCCTGCGCGCGGGGAAGCCGACCATTGTAGTGCCGTTCTTTGGCGACCAACCATTTTGGGGTACGCGCGCCATTTCCTCGACTTGACGTCGCACATCCTGACGAATCGTGCATGTAGGCGAGATGGTCCACAAGGGAGGCGCGGGCCCGGCGCCCATTCCGCACAAGAAGCTTAGCGTGGAGAGGCTCGCTGACGCGCTGAATTTCTGCCTGACGGAAAGCGCGAGAACTGCAGCGGAGCGCATGGGCGAGCAGATCCGGGCGGAAGACGGTGTCCAGGAGGGCGCATTGTCGTTCTACAAGCATTTACCATTGCTCAATATGCGGTGCGTGAATATCTCTTTACCGTTCGCTCGACTCGTACTGATACATCATAGCTGTGACGTCGACTCGAGCCGCCTCGCTGTATGGTGGTGTACCAAGCATGTAAGTTCGCAGCTTACTCTGTTTGCTGGGTCGAGCTGATGTAGCACAGTGTGTGAAGTTGAGCGCATTTGCCGCGAAGATCCTCATCGACGCCCGCGAGCTACGCCCCAAAGACCTTGAGCTCCATCGTGCGTTCCTCCGATTATTTTTTTCGTTATTGTCTTCATCTAGCTAATAACCCTCTCTGCTGTTGCATAGGTCCAAAAGAGTACAGCGCCCTGCGCAAAATCTCAGACCCTATTTCCGGCGGCTCCTCTGCCGTCTTTTGGACCGTGACGCATATGCAAGGTGGTCTCGCGCAGTTGTTCTAGTATGTGCCGTCCGTTCCGCGCAGAGCAACGTTCCAATGCTAACACTTGTACTCCTATCAACAGCAACCCCAAGAGAGGGATGATCAACACCGCGGTAGCTATGCCGAAAGGCATGATGAAAGTCATCGTCGACGTGCATGAAGGTTTCGTCAACCTGCCTGCGTTGTACGGTTCAGAGGTGCGCGACACCGGTGAGGTCTTTGACTTCCAGAGCGGCCTGAAGAAGGCAGGGAAGGTTTGTGTACTTCATTGTGCTTGCGTTTACACCATCAACTCATTGTCACAGGATTTCTTTTATGGGAATTACGACGGCATCGTCGGCCTGGTCAAGGAGCCTTGGGAGGGTGCTAAGAAGGATGTGAGTGGCAAACAAGGACAGCACTGCACGCACGAGCCCTAATTGATTCATGATCAGGGTCTTGCTGGCCTCGCCAAGGGCTCAGCGCGAGGCAGTAAGTGTTTGACCATATGCTCTATCCTATTTTCTGCGTTCTGATAGATCATCCAGTGGTAAACGCGACCATACGTCCTGCAGCTGGTCTTCTCGGCATAGTAGCCAGCCCGCTGCGCGGGGCGTTTCTATCGGGGCCCTCGTCGGGACGCGCTCGCAAGGCGTCGTGCCTTCGAGATATCACCGAAATGCGTCGGAAGGAGGGTGTATGCGCCTTACAGCAGAGCACATCGATCCAGAGAACGGACGTAATACAACGATGGGCAGACCTGAAGTTGACAGAAGAGGAGAGGAAACGTCGGTGGAAGGAGGCGGCGCTTAGAGTGTTGGAAGAGGAGAAGCAGGACGGTGCAGTTGAGTTCGAGCAAGCCGCAGCTGCATTTGATACCGTCGGAGGGACTGCATCCCTCGGTGTAGCGGGAAATGTGGCGTCGACGAGCACGAGGGGAGATCCTAATGCTCTTCATCCAACCAGGTCATCGGGAGGTGCAGATGAAGGTTGGGGAAGGAAACGCGCCAAGCTACACAAGCCTCGGCGCAGAAGAAGCATATCGTGCGAATGAATATACTATAATTTATCTCCGTCTTTGCCTGCCTTAATTTGTTGGAAGGGTTGTATGGTGGGATCTCTGGACACGGGTGGGCCATGCCTAAAGTACTGAGGGGCGAAGACAGTTGGTGGCAGCACACAGCTGTGCAAGTGCGAAGCAGGCTTGTATTTGTAAATTAGTTGTCAGAATGTGCAAAAAGATACCCATAGAGTCGTATGTCTATGTAGTAGATCGAGTGCTTAACTGTACTCTATTCTGAGACGATATGAGTATGATTAGTCGTTGAAATGCACTGCAGAGCCCGTGGAAATCTTGCCGGTGACAGCCGACATGCCATTCACAGCCGGTGAAATGACCGGAAAAGTTGTCCAGAACCCCGATGTCTCCACGCTAGCTGGGTACCAGTTCAAGAAATTGACCCTCGTTGTGCCACACATTTCCACCTGTACTCAATCACAATGTGTAAACCGGGTACTAGAGTACTGCGTTCTGCACTCATACACACGGAACTCGGGGAAGTCGACCGTCTGCCGAAAGTCGGCCTTCTCTTGCGCCGAACCCTTCGGTCAAACGATCTTATAATAATATCGGAGCGTCATGGCAGTTCCCAGAGCTCGACGCTTGTCACAGAAAAGGTGAGCTCCATCACTACGAGTGTTACTCAATCAGCGCCGACGACCGTATTAAGTACATGCATAGCGCCATCCAGCCTCCCTTCCCTGTCAAGAGCGCAGTACCGTGAACTAGGTTCCACCGCAGCGTAGATATTGGCGTCATGGCGTACGTCCTCTTTGCCACACCCTCGAAATCTAGAAGTACCCTCGGCTCCCCGATCATGTATGGCTCTCAGGACGGGCGGTATAATCCTCCACGGCACTCATCGACATTTCCCACCAGCGTATCTGCTACCAGACAGGTCACTCTTGTCGGGAAGCATTCCAACTCATCTCCACACAACGTAGATGCACCGGAGTTCCTTGCGAAGACGGATAGTCCCATTCTGGTAGCCTCGCGGTCAACACCCGGCGCCTAGTGATGCCCTTTGCGAAGTTCCAAATAGTCGCCTACTCTCACGTGCTTCTGTCTCTGCTCTCTGATATCGGCATCGAGTCTTCCCTTCCTCCCAGGAAGTATCGCGTGGATGGCCGCGCACACTTTGCATGAGCTTCGCGTGAACAAAAGTAGGCGGGCGCTATGCCCCGCTGACATGGTTTGCTCTCGCAACGGGGCCGGTGATCTTCTCTATCTGCTGTACACGAGCACTTCATAAGCGCACGAACTCAGATGAGGAGAAAGTCATAGTCATGGCACTATTCGATACTCTCAGTTTCCTGCTATACTGGCTAGCGGTAGGTGTTTTCTTCCTTCTGGTGGCAACAGCCTTGCGTTTCTTTCGTCCCACGCTTAAGGGTATCCGCGGCCCTCCGCGCTCTTCGTTCTGGCTTGGTCTGTCACTGTGTCGCCGCCTTCGTTGTTGATAGCTAAATTCGCGCACGTCCAGGCAACCAGGGCGACATCAGGTACCAAGGAGAAGTCGGTGACGTCGAGTTTCCGTGGCTCAACGAGTTTGGCGGCGCATGGAAGCTATACGGCCCGCTTGGAGTGCGTTTATAGCTTCTAAGAGTCCACCGCACCAAATATTCATGGCTTACATAGGAGGAAAGACTGGCGCTTGCCGACCCCAAAGCCTTGCAATACGTGTTGCAGACATCCGGCTACCGCTTCCCAAAGAGTCCAGACACACGCGCATCCGTCCGTATGATACTCGGTGAAGGAATTGCTTGGGTCCACGGTGAGTGCATTACCCGCGACTTATAAGCGAGACACTCATTGGGCTATGCACAGGGGATCAACACCAGCGGCACAGAAAGATCATGAACCCTGCTTTCTCTGTGCCACAACTCAAATCCTTTATGCCACTTTTTCTCCGTCACGCCAACAAAGTACGCTCAACATATTCATCACGCCTCATCCCTATTCGAGCTAATCTGAAGCGAACACTGCCAGCTTGTTCAGAAGTGGAAGGATCAAGAGATTTCACCAGCGACTGGCAATGACCCCGTCATCAATATTCATCCTTGGCTTTCCCGTACGACACTCGATGTCATTGGCGAAGGTACGTGGATGAGTCGCATCCAGAGATACCTCATGCTTATATCGTATAGCGGGTTTTGGATACCAGTTTGGCGCGCTCGACGATACAAAGAGCCAACACGAGCTGAGCGGAGTCTATGACAATCTGTTGTGCGCCAACCGCATTCTTCCACCGATCCGAGCCTCACCGTCTGTATAGTGTCGACTCCACGCTTTATCCGCACCGCTGGGACATTGTTTTTCGCGCCATCTGGAAGTACTTCAGCCCCTCTGTGCTTTACTTCCTCCGCTATTTACCCAGTCGCGAGTACCAGCGTTTCCGGAGTTACCAGGACTTCATGCGTGTTTTCGGACGGAAGTTGATCAGTCAGGCGCAGGTGGACACCAAGGGCACGGCGAAGGATGTCATGAGTGTGTTGATGCGCGCAAATGAAGCGGAGGAGGCCGCTCTCAAGTTGAGTGAGGGCGAGGTCATCGACCAGATATCGTAGGTGTTCATCCTCGTACCTCTTGCACTTCAAACGCTGATACAACACGTGTATAGTACTATCCTTCTGGCAGGTAGGCTTTTTTACATGACTAATGCGTGACGCGTAGCCTTACCGACAGTACAGGTCACGATACTACTGCCAACAGTCTTACATGGTGGCTCTACGAACTGGCCCGCCACCCGGAATGGCAAGAGCGCGTGCGAGATGAGATTCGCGTCGTGCGTCGAAAGCTCACCGAGCGCGGCGTTGACGATTTCACTATCGCCGATCTAGAAGGCATGTCGGTCATGCACGCCACACTGAAAGAAGCGATGCGGCTGCACACTATCGTATGGATGCTTTCCCGTGTTGCAGGCCAGGACGACGTGATTCCTCTATCAACGCCCATTACGACAGAGACGGGAGAGCGGATCTCATCTATCCCTGTTCAAAAGGGTCAGAACATTGAGATCTCCATCGCCACATACAACCGGTGTGTCTACCTGCGCGACTGTGCGAGGGTGCGTGTGTTGACTGTGTCCCCTCAGAAACCCTGATGTTTGGGGTGTGGACGCTCACGAGTGGAACCCGGATCGGTTCATGCGCCTCGACAAGGCCGGAATGACATCTGTCGGCGTATACGCAAACTTGCTCAACTTCTGTACGTCGCATTCTCCCAACTTTTGCTTCCGGGTTACTGACTCCTACCTCCAGCCGCTGGAATACGCGGCTGTATCGGTGAGTGGCCGTGTGACTATCGTTTCGAAAGCCAATGTATCTAACAAGATCTGACTTCAGGGTGGCGCTTCAGTGTGATTGAGATGCAGGCCATCGCCGCGACGCTTATCGAGAACTTCGAGTTTGCACTACCGCCGCAGACAAAGGACAACATCATCAAGCGCATGCCGACGGGTATCATGGCACCAATGGCGGATGGTCATGTCGGTATCTGGATGGGTCTGACGGTCAAAGCTTGCGGGGGGTTGTAATCTCGTTACGTGTTAGAGTCGTACAAGGGACTGAAATCTTGACGGTGTGTGGTTAAAATGTGGCCACGAACTCGGGTTTCATCAATCCGGAGATGACCGGGCCGTAAGGCGCCTATGCTGCCAGCTCGACAACTTAGCTTCTGCTTCGATGGCGGCAAGCTACAAGCTACCAAGGCCATTCCCATTCTCTGTTATCACTACGCTTACCACGGTCACATATGGTGGTACCCCTTCCTCGAAGATGTTCTAGGCACACGCGACTCTCGTGGTCCGTACAGTGGTCGCGGAAACGATGTTCCAGCTCATTGCTGCGATTTCTCACCTTCTACGCCTTGACCAAACTTGTCATTTGTATTGGAACAGGCCAGCGCCTAGTGGCGGTCAACGATAGATGCTTTCGACATCACCGATGGCTCTCACTTACCCTTGCGGGTGGTGTATGAGCGTGACAATGCTCGGCCTTGTATAGGATATCACTGACTCTATCTGCTCTCTACACACCAAGCTTGCATCATACTGCCGTCAGGCTCTACTTTCGTAGCGTATCATCGGGAGCTTTCTGTGGGTAGAAGGTTAGGTGCGCGTGCGCGTGTGCACTGGCACCTTCCCTGCTTCCGGTCACAAGCTTTGCCAACTGACCGACGCGGCACGATTTGGATAGGAAGCTATCAGAGTTGCAGCTCTCCATTGACACGCTCACCGCCAGTGCCGCCGGCAAGATACTATAAAGAGGGTACACTGGGAGGATGGCAGGAGAGGTGCATTTGCGATGACACTCCCTTCAATCTCTCAATTGTACCTCTTTGCTGGCGTTGCGCTTTCCCTCTTACTATCGATCGCTCTTCGCCGTTCTCGGAGAACCTTGAAGGATGTTCGCGGTCCTGCGCGCTCTTCCTTCTGGCTAGGTCATTCGTGATAAGCCTGAGCATAAATCTGGATGTCGAGCTTATACATCTACAGGTAACCAAGGTGATATACGTTACCAAGACGAAACCGGCGGCATCGAAGCTTCTTGGCTACGCGAATATGGCGGAGCATGGAAGGTCCATGGTCCACTCGGGGTATGTCATCGTCTGTTTTGGGTATCCCTACCTGCGATACTCACACATCATCGTGATTTCAGGAGGAAAACCTCATGCTTGCAGATCCTAAGGCCCTGCAATATGTGCTGCAGACTTCTGGCTATCGCTTCCCGAAACGGCAAGACGCTCAAGTAGACATCCGTATGATATTTGGGGAGGGCATCGTCTGGGCTCACGGTAAGCAAAGCCCCAAACCTTCTTGGCCCTCTGGCTGACCATGCCATGAGTAGGTGAGCAGCACCAGCGACAGAGAAAGATCATGAATCCCGCGTTCTCCGTGCCGCAGCTGAAGTCTTTCATCCCCTTGTTCTTACGCTACGCAAACAAGGTTATCCCTGCGGGCCGTATCAATGGTTGTCTCTTCTAACTACTTTATGTTACAGCTCGTGCAGAAATGGAAAGACGAAGAGATCACTTCGAGTACCAAAGCCGATCCTATCTTCAACGTTCATAAGGGGCTATCACGCACAACACTCGACATCATCGGAGATGGTATTGTTCTGTTATATTTCATAGCCATGGTCAATGCTAATGCACTGCGAACCTCCAGCGGGCTTCGGCTTCCAGTTTGGCTCTCTTGATAACGCAGAGAGCGCTCTGAGTAAAGTGTATGACAACCTTTTGTACGTCACTTTATCACCCGCAGACGGCGTTTTGTGTTTACTGACTTAGGATGTTAGCATCGACTCTACACTGTACCCACACCGTTCGAACCTTGTGTTCCGCTCTCTGTGGAAGTACTTCCATCCAGATATTCTATGGTTTCTACGGTACATACCGAGCCGCGAATACCGTCGCTTCCGAGGGTACTTGGACTTCATGCGAGTCTTCGGGCGCAACATGATCTCCCAGACGCAGGTCGACACGAAAGGCGCCGGGAAAGACATCATGAGCGTATTGTTGCGTGCGAACGATGCGGAGGAGGTCAGGTTGAAACTCAGTGATGGTGAAGTGGTCGACCAGATCTCGTGAGTCTTTCGTAGATTTAGACTGGCGTCTTTGACTGAAGTAAGCCTTGTGCAGCGTGCTACTCCTAGCCGGGCACGATACAACTGCGCTAAGCCTCACCTGGTGGCTTTGGGAGTTAGCCAGACATCCGGAGTGGCAGGAACGCGTACGCAGCGAGGTACGCACGGTGCGGGGTAGGCTTATTGAGCGCGGGGATAGCGAATTCTCTATCAGTGACCTCGAGGGAATGTCCGTCATGCACGCCACCTTGAAGGAGGCCGTTAGGCTGCACCCCATTGTGTGGAATCTCGTCCGCGTCGCAGGTCAGGACGACGTGATCCCGCTGGCAACACCGGTCATCTCCAAGTCGGGACACGAGATCTCGGCCATCCCTATCCGCAAAGGTCAAAACATTGACATATCTATCTCCCAGTACAATCGGTGCGCTGTGCTATAACATGCATACAGGGAGAGTTGACTGAATGGATTTCGGGTACAGGAACCCGGCTGTATGGGGCGATGACGCGGATATATGGAACCCGGAGAGATTCATGACCATTGACAAGGCCACTCAGACCTCGGTTGGCGTATACGCCAATCTACTCACTTTCTGTACGTCGCACCACGCCTTGCTCATGCTTTCATCGCATTCTGATGATTCCCTCTGCCGACTAGCCGCTGGGGTCCGCAGTTGTATAGGTGAGTTACGCGGCAGATACCTGGACTGTTCCGAAAGCTACGGTATCTGACATGATATGGCTACAGGGTGGAGGTTCTCTGTCCTTGAAATGCAGGCCATCGCTGCCACGCTCATCGAGAACTTCGAGTTCAGTCTGCCGCCGCAGACGGAGGAAAACATCATCAGACGCAGACCGTCTGGGCTCATGGCTCCGATGGCGGATGGCCATCCTGGTATCTGGATGGGACTGAAGGTCAAACCGTGCGAGGAGTCGTAGATCTTACTAAATGTGTTCTGTACCAATTTATGTCGCAATCATCGAATATGTATTTGTCACATCATCAGTGCGTGGTGTCAGCCAATCGCGCCTCGGTGCCACTTGGCTTTCGACCGCCATCAACACTGCATCTTGAACACACTCGAACATGGTCTGCGCGCCATCTACTGCTCATACCCATGCCCTGACAATATATATCAGCACGGAGTTCGACGTGCGCGTGAAACCGCCGATGCACGCGAGGCGCGGCGGACAAAGGAGCAAGCCAAGCTCGACGCGTACCAGGCACTCTCTGAAGACATTCTTTCCCGAGTAAGCCCAAACGAATGTGCATTCATAGCTACGCGTTGATGCATGTATCTACTCGCAGAAGCGGGAAGGCGACTATAGCCAGGAAGCATTCGATCTCACCACGCGCATGCTGAGCACTGGACCTGTACCAAACCCCGAGTTCTATACCGTATGGAACTACAGGAGGCATATTCTCCTGAAAGGGTTATTTCCCCAGAGGTAAGCCCGCTATGCAATCGTTTTCTCTATTATACACTGAAAGCTAACAGCGAACCCAAGGCGATCAATGAACTCCTAACGGACGAACTGGCCCTGACGTTTGCCGCCCTGAAGAAGCATCCGAAAGTATACTGGATCTGGAACCATCGGCGATGGTGCTTGGAGAACATACCTGCAGGCGGTGAGGGCGGTGAGGGCGATGAGCAGGGCTGGCGCACAGCGCACTGGGGCCGGGAGTTGCTCATAGTCGAGAAGATGCTTGAAGCCGATGCGCGTAACTGTAAGTCCTCACTAATAATGCATGTGTATATTTGGCTCATACGAAATAGTTCACGCCTGGGACTATCGCCGATACGTTCTTGCTGGCATGCCGGTGAAGCGGTCCGACGCGTCAGAGCTCGCGTATACAACTCGCAAGATCGAGGCGTCCTTCTCCAACTTCAGCGCGTGGCATCAGCGTACGAAAGTGCTACCTGCACTGTGGGCGAGTGGCAAGCTCGATCGTGCAAAGAGCTTGCGCGACGAGCTTACGCTGGTTCAGAATGCGATGTGGACCACGCCGGAGGACCAGAGCGTGTGGTTGTATCACCGTTGGTTGATTGGAGAGGGTGAAGATAAGGAGCTTCTGGAGAAGGAGATTGAGGGGATCCAGGAGCTCCTGCAAGAACAGCCGGATAGCAAGTGTACGTGACTTGATCCTGTGGCGTACTGAAACGTTTGCTTATCTTAGCTCAGGGTGTATGGAGAGCCTAGTGCACTACAAGCAGCTGCTGATGCGCGTCCATGCGGCGACGCTGGGAGAGGATCGCGCTCAGACTCTGCGCACTGACTGCAAGTCGCTGCTTGAACAGCTGGAGGCGCAGGATCCTATGAGGCGTCAAAGATACCGCGATTTGGGTGCGATCCCAGATCTTCATCTTACGCTTATAAGCTGATATGCAGTCGCAGCGGATGGGATGTCTGCTTGAATGATGCCGCGAGTAGTAGTCTGTACGCTTGTACGATATATCGGATCTCATGAGCGAATCCTGGTTGACATTGGGCAAACTCTGAGAGTGAGGCACAAAGGTCTCCGATATACGCGTCGATTCTTCACCGGTCACCATTATACAACAGCTCGATACAGAAGTACAAAAGGATCAAGGTCGGATATCATACATCGGTGCGTTTAGCACTTGCACTCGCCGGGCTTGCACTGGCACCTGCGTGATGGTCAGTTGGTGGGCTTCTGCGATGGCGCAAAAGCACGTACGTAGAGCCGCAGCCGCACGACGAGGATCCGCAAGCGTTGCCGGTGTTGGACATGATAGCAGTAGTTTGGTTGCTGTAGGCCTCGGTCAGACACGATCAAGCCGCTGTGGGTGCTGGTGCTCACTGAGTGGGTTGGTTCGTTGATTGTGGGGAGACGAAAGCCTGAAGATCGCCAACGCGCTGCAATCGCTATTTATCCCAAACGCCTCGCGCTGCGCTGCCGAGCGATCGATATCTGGAAAGCTCCGGCCTCGAACGTGACCAGCCCGGCGGCACATGCCACACGCCACTCACCGCCGCGCTTACGGTTGGGCATTCCACCACGCCTGATCGAAAGGAGCGCGGGGTGGAATGGCAGTGCAACAGAGAAGACGAAGCTCGTCCTTGAGCTTGGGAGTTTGAGCGCGTCGAGCTCGCTTTGTGTTCGGTTGCATCTACCCCTCTCATCTCATCGATTATCGCCGCGGCCGATATAGCGATAGCGGTGATCTGAATGGGACAGGCATGCAACGAATTCGTATGTACTCGCAGCGATAGGAGTAGGTAGACCAACACACGAGTTTACGCCCTGACGACTGTTCAGGCTCACCGCGTATTGCCCGTTGCCACATTGCGCCCTCCGCTCCCTGGCAGAATCTGATTGTACGCGGGTCCCGCGGTTCTTCTTCCACGCTTGCTTCTTGCCGTAAAACCGGTTGCAGTATACGGTAGTGGCATCACTGGGGCAACTGGCTTATTTTTGGACACTTCCCTTTGAACTGATCGTGCAAATGGCAGAGGTACTGTACAGTCTTCTTTATGTTTTTCTCGGGACATAAGACTGATTAGCGGTCTGAATCGTGGCTCAGCACATATATCTATACGATACGATGGCGAACTAACATACAGAGAGCTATTTCGTGGGTGACAAGGGATCATAGATACCCTCACGAAGCACGTTCGTGTAGCGCGCATTTGGCACTCGGCACACTGACGCTGCAGGTCACTGATTTGCCAGGCTGATGGCGGCTTCGTTGCGACAGCCGTCCACCAGAGACTAACTCTCCGGGTACATGGCCATGGGAGGGCAACTGCAAGCGGAGACCCTGGAGCTCACTTGAGATGCATGGGTCTTGAACAGCGAAGCTGTGATTGTATGCGGCCTTCGCCCTGTTGTACGGAAACCGCGAAGCCAGCGAACGCATCAGTAGGACCAGGAGACCCAAGGTAATAGTGCATGTGATTGACGCGATGAAGGACGCAGGAGCGACTCTCGCAGGCTAGTTACTATATGCGTACGTGCTAAGCTCAGTGGGGCACAAAAATACAGTACGTCAACGACACTGGGGATGCATAAGCCGAGGAAGCGCAAGCCGAGGTACAGTGAAGTGTAAGGTACGCCGAGGAAACGAGTCTAGGGAACGAGAGGAAGATAGCCGCCGGGACCAGCACGCGTATACAAACGCGTCGCGTCGCGCCTGACCGCGGCCGGCGCTCGCCAGAATCCAACACTCGTCGGCAAGGTATGTCAATCCAACCCAACATAGGTGTCAGCCAAAACGTGTACCATCACGTGAAGAGCTATAACAAAACTGCCTTCGCTCGAGCTATACGTTGTACGATGAGGAGTATGCGTGCTGAATAATTATGATTCAAATTCGGTCCGAAGTGCGACTCTGCAAGGGTTTCTCTCCTTCTCTTCATACCGTCTTCCGTAAACAAATGGTCATCACTACCTGCAGTCAAGAGTTTCTAACCTTCGGTCAATATGAGTTGCTAAAGAACACGGATTCACTGTGACAGTTAACGTTGGCCGGGCGAACTGACGCGACGGCGGCGACGCGCCTACTTATGGCCCTACGCCGCAGCGATTCCGTGTGACGGTCGCGTTACGTCACGCGTGTCTAGTGATTATAATTGTGAAAATGTGCGTTACAGACCACCTTGCGATCGACGTATCGATAACTGCCAGTCACTCGTAGCAAAGAGCGTATCTCAGTCGTCATCGCCCATCAGCTCTGCGAGCTCACGTTCCTCCTCTTCTGTGAGCTCATTGTCCGCCTTCGCCGCCGGCGCGGGCGGAGGCATCGTCTTCGTACTCTGTGTCTCTGGCACCACGATGTCTGGCGTGGAGATCAGCTCCTGAAGCCCTTACTAGATCGGACAGGCATACCAGATAGTTTCCACCGCCTAAGCGTCCGATCGAGTCCAGCGCTCACGATCCACACGCTCTTCGCCGCCTTATTCTCCTTATCGCTTCTCAACCAAACACGCAGACGCGTGACATCGTGCCAATGACCAGTCACCTCCCTCAGAAGCTCCGGCGAATCGAGCTCGCTGATATCATATACCCGGATGATATCGCCGGAAGCGGCGAGGAGGTACGGGAAGGCGTCGGCGTTTGCGGCTAGAGATGGGACGAGCGGGAGGGGGAGTAGGGCTTTTGAGAGGGTTGGTAGCGTGATTGGGGGTATTGGTTTGGGTTTCTTCGCGGTCGGAGGTGGTAGTGGGTAGGGTACGACCTGTACGGTCTCGTCCGAGCTCGCTGCTCCAGTCAGTACAGTGGTACGACCGTAGCACAAGAGTCTGGCTCACACGACCACAGATGCCCTTCACCATAGAACATCTCCGTGACTCCCGTGCGATGGTGCCGCATCTCGCCGTCGGGAAGTACCGTCGCGCGCCAGATATCGCCTTCGTACCGCAGAGACCAAGCGTTGATTAGTCCAGCACTGTCAGATGTGAACAAGCTTAAGTCGCCATTTGCTGCGACGTAAGAAGCGAGTGCTTCGACTGGCCGGCGATGCGAGGATAGAGACCCAGCCGCCTTGAGAGGTGCCGATGAAGATACGGTAGACAGATCCCTGTAAACAAATGTTAGGATATGGCATGCAGGTCGAGCGCTGTAAAGTACCAAAAGCGCACGGCCTTGTCTGACCCGCCGGAAACCAGCAGGTTCTTTGAAGGAACGACATGCAGCGACTTGACGAAGTCCTCTTGCGCGGGCGTTGTGGAGATGAGCTCGCCGGTCTGATCGCATATGAGATGATATAAAGCATTGGTGTATTCAGCGCACCTCCGCATTCCATGCTTTGATCGTCTGTATGCAGACATTAGACGACTGTCTTTGAAAACATGATTAAGGTTGTGGCTCACCTTGTCCCACGAGCCCGTCAGTAGAATTCCTCCATCACCCGAGCCTGGCTTAAGATCGCAGAACGCAAGACAGGTGACTGGTCCACTATGGCCCTTGTACAACTTGGCCGTCTTCCCATTCTACCTCAGCGTCAGCACTTCATCCAATCCATACACCCGCAACTGCAGACCAACCTCCAAATCAACCTTCCGCGCCACATGCGAGTTCTCAGCCGTCCACGCATAATCGCCACGTATATGGAGGTCGATAGCGATACCCTTCAACTCGATAGGTTCGCCCAGCTTCGCGTACTTCTCCGCCTTGTCCTTCCGCGCCTGACAAACTTGGAAGTTACAGCGCGCGGCGTGGCGTGAGGATGGAAGGGCGGTACCTGCTCTATCACCAGCTCAGACTCTGCGCGAATAAACTCTGCTTGTTGCGATTTGGGCACAATCATGTTCGCCATGGTGGTCGAGGTGCACGTCGCGGTAAACGCATGATGCGCGTGGGCGTGACTTGAACGCGCTTCAGCCTCTACGCGCATCTTTTCTTCGTACCACGATCATGAGCCGCCTCGCATCTTTCCGCGGTCCATCCGCACCCTCTTCCGCACCCGTTCCTCAAGCCAATACAACGCCAAAAGGCAAAGGCAAAGGTTCAAATCCGAAATCTCCGAGCTCGCCTGCTCGTGGAGGAGGTACACGAGGAGGAAGCGTAGAGCCGATGTCGCCGTCCGCTGGAGGTGGTGGTAGTGTGCTTGAAACAACATACCATCGTACCCTACGAAAACAGTTGTTTGAACTGCGGACGTGTTGTAGGACTTGGGAGGATCTGATTGACCATGACGGCTTTCGAGCGATTCAGAGGCTTGTCGATGCCCGTACCGACCTCGAGTGCGTGGATAGAATGTCGAGTTAGCAATAGGATTGCATCTGAGATGTTATGTAGCAATCAGCTTGCGCAAGTCCCTGGTGGCGGTCTCCCGAGGTCAAGAATTGTAGGACCGAAACTGACTTCGATGGAAGAGCGCATTCGAGAGCTTGACGGTGTGATTGCGAAGCTTGTACGCGCAGTATATCTTATCACACTACTTATAGAATATTCATGGTGGACCATAGAGGAAGCAATTTGCAAAGATGAACTCGATAGCAGACAATCTCGAGGCATTGCTCGCCGATGCTCATAAGACGAAGGGTTGGGGATGGGTCTCGCAAGAGGCGCTTTGGACGACCTGGACACTCGAGAAGTTCGGTACGTCACACCAACAGCGCACTCATTGCCACGGTTCTCATCCTCGAGTACAGTGACCGAGATATCCAGCCTCCTACCTCCGCATCGTCGATCTCTGGAAGAGCACGCAGCGTTGGTGGAAGAAGTAAGGTCGCACGACACGCCCTTCGCTGCAGCGCGCGAAGCGGTCCTGCGTTGGGCGGCACCAGGCATTCTCGAAGACGAAAGCTGGGACGCACGATGGGAAGACTTATGTGATGTAGAAGTAGACAAATGGGATCCTCGATGATCTGATATCCCCAACAACTTTGAACATGAAAAATACAGCAGCGAATAAAGTACAAAAAGCAACCCTCGGCGATCCCTACTCTTCGTCCGAGATTTGGATCTCCTCCGCGTTCCCCGCATCCACCGGCTCGGCCTCCTTAACAGGGTTCGTACTAGCAGCCACAAACGCAGGCTGTTTCCCTCCACCCGCCGATCTCTCCGCAGCCGCCATCGGATCCACCGGCCCAGCCGCCTCAGCCGCAACGGGCGCATTGCTCGTAGCGGTGGCGACCAGATAACTAGCCTCGGTATTGAACCTCGCCTGCACGCTCCTCTTGACGCGCAACATCTCCCTGAACGTATCCTCGCTCCCACTATCAATCTCGAAGCCATGCCACGCGCTCCAGAACTCTGCGCTCGTCCTCGGATCGCACAACATGCTCGCATGCGCGTAAATCGCACGAGCCCTATCGATCTCACCCAGTTTCCTCTCCAGTGCCGCGAAACGCAACGCCATCTGACTGGCCGGTTTATCCGGTAACGTCTCCAACGCGCGTTCGTAGATAGGACGAGTGGCGGGAAGACCGTAGTTCGATGCGGCTTGAGCGATGTAAATCGAGAACATCTCGAACTTGTCGGCATCGGACACGACTTGAGTCGCACGGTCGTAGATGGACATCGCGCGTTTCGCCAAGCCGTGCTCTTCTTCCAGTTGGGCGTACATCAAGAAAATCGGCTTGCAGTGCTTCGGCGGGCATTTGTCGAGCGCTTGTTCGAAGAGGTCTCGAGCGCGTTCGAGTTTGGTTCCGCCCTGCTTGAAATATTAGCATGGCTGATTGTTAGTAGGAGGGGATGAAGAAGACTTACGTAGCGCTTGACGAACTTTCCCAGGTAGATATTCCAGATCTCGAATGAGACGGGGTACGTGAACAGCTCCACACCACGTTCATAAACCCTAAAGCTCTCCTCAAAGTACTCGTTCTCCTCGAGGAACGAAGCATAGTTCACGATGATCTGCGCGTTCGCAATCCGCAGCTCCAAAATCTTGTCGTATACGGCTTTGGCCTCTTCGACGGTACCGAGGGACTCGACAAGGTCGACGTGGAAGGACCAGAGTTTGATGGATTTGAAGAGTCGGACTTGCGCCGGGAGGGAATGATCGTGGTAGGAGATCTTGGTGTTGCGGGGGATTGCCGACGCTCGTTGCATGACGCGGATGGCCTCGTCGTAGTTCCTGTAACATCTATTAGCCCCAGAAACATATGTGAGCGAAGACTGTGCCTACTCGTGTCGCAACTCCATCTCGGCCCACTCGCACCATACCTCGGCGAGATCCTCGACGGCTTTGAAGTTCACCTTCGTAGCCTTCTCGAAGATCTTGCGAGCCGAGTCGAGGTCACGTTCTGCAGATCCAGTGGTGCCGCCGTCCTCGTAGAAGCGTGCGAAATTGGTATACAGTCGATGTAAGTTCGCCGTCGCCTTGCGCGGCTGGATAGTTGACAGGGCTTGCGTGTATGTCTCCGCAACCTGAGATATCGTTAGCGAGCGCTGTAATTAAAGAACACGATATACAAACCTTCTCGTCGTCCTCACCCCACAAAGCCACCCGCTTCTCCCACTCTTGCACATCGTTCGGATTCCTCCTCAACAAGACGTCGTTGAGTAAGAACGGTCTCCTATCCATCAACGCCTCAAACTCCTTCATCTTCTCATCAATCTCGCCCTCCATCTCCTCCTTACCCTCTCCTTCCTCATCGTCCTCCTCCGCGAGCGCCTCCATCAACGCACTGACAATACTCTCGCTGAACTCGGCATACGCGTCGAAGATCTGCGTGAAATCACGAATGGTGAGCACGGCCGCGAGACCAACTTCGAACGTCTCTTTCGCGCGGTCAAATTCGCCGCGCTTGATCCAGTACGTCGCGAGACCGGTCCATAGACGCCCAGCTTGATCTTTGTATACCGCAAGACCGTCCTTCCGCACTATACGCTCAATGTTGAGCTTAATAGGAGACGACGCGTCCTCGTCCGAGTCATAAGACGGTACGGCCTTGCCGCTATCGTCGACCGGCACAGCAGGACCAGCGAAGCGGATGAGCGAGCCCTTTACGGACGCGGGCGCTTGTGCGTCACCGGCAACAGCCGCGGCAGCGGAATCTGCCGCAGCCTTCTCCTCCGCATTATTGCTCTCGTCCGTCTCCTCCACATCCAATCCAACCTCCTCCGCATGCGCCTCGACGACGTCCAGCCACTCCCCAAGCAGCTGGTACGGGCTCTTGCCCTCTGGACTGATATACTCTCCCCTCGCAGACTGTCGTGCGAGCTTTAAGAGTAATTTGGCCGCTTCGAGCGGTCGAGGGGCAGGGTTGTGTGGGGAGAGGAGGATGGCTGTGAAGCGTTCTGTTACGGAGGGGTCCACGGACAGGTAGCGCCTGTAGACGGCTGCGGTCGTCAGCCCGCCGCGGGCCTCGGACCAGAGAAGGTAGCGGACCCAAATGCGGTGGTGAAGGGATGGAGGGAGGGTACGCAGGGCACGGTCGAATGTACGGCGTGCGTGCGTGTGCGATAGTGCAGGCGGGCATTTCGGGTGCATAAACAGCGAAAGATACAACAGCCATATACGCGGCATCTGAATATATGATTGATATCAGTATACATAAGTAAAGTAATGTGAAATGTGACAGTACCTTGGGCAGCCACATCAGACACCTCTCGAACGTCGCCACAAGCGCCTTCCACTCCTCCCACCCAACGACGCCGTCAACGCCTCCCTCCCACTCCTCAACGTCCTCTTGCTCCTCCTCCAACGCATCCTTCATATCCGGCAACCTCTTCTTCCCTCCAGCCCTTTTCCTGCTCACTTGTTTCCCACACACATAACTCATTCGCATCTGCAAGTACGACTTCCAGAGCTTGAAGCTGCCCGGGAAATGAACGAGCGCGCTCTCGTAGAGGTATGTTAGGCGTTGAAGGGCTTCGCGCGAGGCGGGGGACGCGAGTGTGCCCAGAACTTCCCGTTCCTCGTCGCTGAAAGCATCGGCCTTTTCGAGTTTTACGAGCGCATTTTGGGCTTCGCGCGTAGTGTGGATGGCCGTCCACCAGTGTCGGAAGGAGAACGGGTTGCGCAGGAGGTCCTCTTCCCGTGTTAAGTCGCTGGGCGAGAACAGTGACGGATGTGTCACGGGAGTCGGCACTGGGTGCGCTACAGGCAGATGCGCCTGCAGGGAGGCTAGGGATATTGGCGACGACATGGCCGCTGGAAACAACGTCGACGCGCTTGCTCTCGCGTTCACGCGCTCGACGCGTTTCGCACGTGCAGGCGATTATATTCCCTAGTTAATTTAAGGTTTCCAGCTCCAAGTCTCAACACGTTACTGAGGAAAACCAAAGCAGAATGAGATTACAGAATATGGATACAAGACTCAAAGTACGGTACTACGAGCGCATAAGTATAGATAAGTATACAGGAAGTGCCGAGACTACATGCTATGAAGACGAGGCCCACGGAAGCGCAGGAGAAAGTGCGAGTGAACGTTGAACGTTCCTCGAACACAGGTAACGATACATGATAAACAAAGCTACAAATGGGAGTCAGAAAACAATAGCAGAAGTACCACAACAGCAGAGAGATGGGCCGAAACAAAGGCATATATCAGCGGTACCGCGTAGGCGCCTGTTTGCTCTTCAGGCGTGTGGAGCGTCGAGTATTGGTATCGTCTGCCTCGGACGTCTCTACGAATACTACCCCGTCGGTGGCCCGTTCGCGTCGCGCAGGGGGCGACGCGTCATCCACCATTGTGCCAGGCGCATTGCTAGCAGCACGCGTTATTCGTTTCGGGGGAGGCTCTTGGAGTTGCGAAGATTCCTCATCGTTGCGCTTAGGGCGTTGCCTCTTCAGCGGGCGAGCAGGTGTCTGCGTATCAGCGGCAGCACGTGTCTTGCGCGTCGCAGGTCGGTTGGGCGCAGGCTCTTCGTCGTCGAATTCAGTGCGCTGCCGCTTGAGCGGGCGAGGCTCGGTGTCTATCGCGGTGGCAGGCGCATTATTCGCCGCGCGCGCCGTGCGCTTTGCCGGTCGCTCCTGAGCAGAATCACCGTCACCGCGCTCGGGTTGACGACGTTTAAGCGGACGAGGCGCTGCTGCGGCATGCGCGACGGTAGTGGCACGCGTCACACGCTTCGCAGGTCTTTCCTGTACAAGCTCTTCATCGTCTGGACGGGCGCGCTTGGAGGAGCGAGAATTCTCGGTGAGTGTTGTTGAAGCAGAGGGTCGTGCAGTTTGTGAGCCCGTTACTGCATGCTTTCCGGTTGTCTCGCGCTTGGTACGAGCGTCTCGTTTAGCGCGTTTCTGCGGTGGCTCGGGCGCGGCTGTGGACACCGTATCGCACGTAGCAGAACGCAAGGAATGTAGATCGTCGTCTGTGTCAAGCGCACGTCTCTTAGAAGAGCGTGAGGAGGAAGGCGGTTGAAGAACGGCAGATGCTGCTGGCTCGGAGGTGGGTGTATCGATCGGAGGGCAATCGTGGGACTGAGACTTGGTCGCCATTTTTATGGGTTTCCCCGTCGCATCGACCCAGCGATAGTGCTCATAATGTTGTGCCAACGCCTCGCGGATATCCGGCGTGAGCCCGTATTTCAGTCGAAGCTGTTCCTCGTCCATGGTCAACATCTCAGCCACGGTATCCGGCAAGGCAGGAAGATCTTGCGGTAGAAGTGACTCGCGACCAACATCGGGGCAGTCGTCGCCATAAACGGCGGACGAATACTCAGCCCAGCGGGGATGCAGACCTTGCGGGAGACCATACACAGACGACCAATATTTGACGTGGTGAGGGAGACTCGACCTGTAGACCGCTGAGTCGGGCTTGCAGTGGACATCGCCAAGCCATACGATATCGGGATGGTACAATGCCAACGCGTCGCGGTCCTCGACGAGACGGAAATAGTCTTCACCATTATAATAATTTGCTTTGAGCCCTCGACCCGTATTGTCATAGTCATTGGGTGGAGGACTGAAGACTGGCGTTGTCGGTCGCCGAAGAGGTTCGCCACCTTCTGCAGATAAGATTCTCGTGCCAGAGGGGTACTCTTCCCCTCGCAGATGCGATCTGCGCACGACGCCGTGTCAGAGGCTGGAAATGAATAGGAACACGGCGTAATGAACGCACAAGACAGACCGAGCGGTGTGGATGCCATCGTTACAACGAATAATTCCCTCCCAAGCTGTTCGCACGACTCGGCCAACATTGCTCAGGCTGGCATCATCATCCGGCCCGAATAGATGTATCTTGAATTGCCAACGAGCACGTTGAAACTTCTCGCGCTCAGAGAGGAGGCCGCAACCTTCGAGGGTCTCATCTGCACTCAAGAGTTCCCAGAGGCGGTTCTTGGGGAGAGGCACTTTGTAGACGCCAAACGATATGGTATCACCGTCGATGAGACTGCGTGTACATCCTGCTTTCAAGCGTACACCATTGATCTATACATGCTCGTCAGTGAAGCCAGATGCAACTGGGCAGAGCACGCACGAATGTTCCATTCGTGGTTCTCTTCGCAGCGACCTTGACGGCGATGGGAGCATGTCGTTCCTCAATGTATGTGAGGGTGCAATGTGACCAACCTGAGGTCAATGAGCGTTAGACCGGACTATGAAGTTGGGCACACACTGATATGAGGGTCTGGTAGAATTAAATCGTTATGCGGCCCTCGACCGATGCGTAGTTCACTATTTCTTGTTCTGTAGAGACAGCGATAGTCGGGATCTGCTTCAGAAGCACTACAGCTTTCGAAGAATCCAAACGCGAGTGGATGCTGGGTACGAAGTGCCGCAATACGACTTTCATTTTCCAGAAAAGAGGCAGACATGAATTCGAGGGAGGCGAGGACGCGAGATTATCGAGTTGAGATGTTGGGGATGCCACGCCAGTCGTCGAAGTGCGCGGTAGAGCGGCCAGAAAAGGCACAAAGCAAACGCGCAAGCCATCGTGCACGCAACAATAAGCGGAGTTTGCGTCCCAGAGAAGACAAAGAGAGTGGTTGATGGGGACAAAAGGAGGCCCACGACGCGTCCGACTCCCTGAGCACTTTGACCGATGACCACGACCACGCTCGATAACGCAGCTGTAGCACGGGTGCAACAAGCTCGCCTTGGATATGGGTCTTGCTACTACGCATGCCTTCCCCTCACCAACAGCTCGAAATGCAGAAAGCTTGAAAGCAGCTGGACCGAACTGTAGGTTCTATGCATTTCGCAAATCTGAAGGTTGTACCCGATCGGCCGCGTTTCTATTGTGGCAAGCATTCTGGGGCTTGGCGCAGCGACCGGCATGGACAGCCTGCATTGTTCTTGCATTGTTCACTCAATGCAGCATGGTCCGAAATCAAGACGTGGCCGTGCTATGACCCAAAGTCATTGTCCTCACCCAGTTGCGCTTGGCCCTGTGGACACAGTTGCTGAGATTCTTAAGGCGTCTACCTCTGCTCTAAACATCGCGCCTCGTCTGCTTTTTCCTCGTCGTCTGCAGCACTTTCAAATCACCGTCTATCTCCCATAGCTCGAAGTACTGCGATGGCAACGTTCAAGTCGCCAAACGGTCGTCATTACAGATCTACGGGGGCTTTCGCCGAGGGGAGCTTCGGCAAGGTTCATAAGTGCACGGTGCACGAGAAACGCGCCAAGCTCCCCGGGTATGTCGCCCTGAAGGTCGTCTCCTGGCAAGGCAACGGCCTGGATAAAGCGACCGTTCTCGCTGAGAAAGTGGCCCTCGAGACGATTACTCCCCACGACGGCATCATCCAGCTTCTGGACAGTTGGACTGAAGAAAGCGAGCTCTGTACGTTCTCGCCTTGTAATTATTGTATCCTTGCGTCTAAACTCATGCACGTAGACCTGGTCATGGACTACTATGAGCACGGCAATCTGCTCGAATACAGCAAGACGCATCACATAGGTAGCATTCTTACTTCCAGTGACTTGCCTGGCTTCTGACATGTATCGCAGACGACGACACGCTTTGCTCTCTTCACCTCCAGTTCCTGCGTATCATCGAGGTACGCTTTCCGTCCAGGATGTTCGATGAGTCCCGCTCAACTCCCGTTTAGCATATTCACAGTCAGGGATTCGTATTCTTCGACATCAAGCCCGACAATATGGTCCTGGCGGACGTCAACCCCCCTAGGCTGGTTCTCATCGACTTTGGAAGCGCACGTACCCGGGATGAGCTAGATGCAGGGCCTTGCAAGGTACGTATATAGTGTCCCGATCCTACACGCAGTTACTTACACCACCTCAGATCCTTGCGACCGATCGCTACGCCGCCCCCGAGCTTCGTGACCCTGCGCGACGCCACACCGCTGACGCGAGCTGCGACTATTACGCCTGGTTCATCAGTCTTTTCTACTTGTAGGCTTATCTTTTTATACGAGCACGTACGTTTGCTGACAAGACTCCTCGTATCAGAAAAGTGGTTCAGGACTGGCCGAAGAACCGGTATATTACGGCTCTTAAATCCAAGCTTCTCTTGGTCCCCGGGTCAGAGCGTCGTCCGGAGGGACCAGAGGAACGCGAGAAGATTCCGGGCTGCCTAAGCGATTGGGAGAGGTCGCTCAATTACGCGCTCGTCCCGAACGAGACCGAGCACGAGGTCCTCTGTGCGTATATTTCAATACTGACCGATCACTTTCCCCGCAACTTACATTGTCTTTTGTAGTCCACGGGCTTCTCGTCCTCATTCATATGTCCGCCCCCCAGTACCGAAAGGAGCGCATGACATCGCATCCTTGGGTTACTAGCCGCTACGCCGCCCCGCCGGCGCCCGAGCCTTCTCTCTTTGGTGGCGGTTCGTTGCTTGGCACTGCGGCTGCGCATGCAGCCCTCTTTGGCTCGCAGCCGTCCGGCATCGAGCCAGTAGCGGGGTCCTCCACGTCTACCGCTCCTCGCGAGCCAGCGTCTGCCAAGCGTGCTGGCGCCGAGAAGTGTCTTCAGAAGGAGAAGGTCGGCAAGGGCTCCGGTGTGGGCTCCACGGCAAGCAATCGGGCGACCTCTGCTTGCAAGAAGGCTGTCAAGACGTGCGCTGCCGTGGGTGTAGTTAAGGACGCGGATGGTCCGGCTCAGGCTGTTCTCAAGCGTAGGGCCACGGATGGTCCGGCTCATGCTGTTCTCAAGCGTAGGGCCGCGGAGGGTCGGGTTAGCTACAAGAAGTTCATGTGAGGTATAAACGGACTATTTCACATCTTGTATCCCTGATTTGTACGACCAGACTGTGACGTAACGTGTATGAATGATGATCGTAGTTGCTTGTGAAGTTGAAGACTTGCCAAGCGTGCAGACCCTCGAGCACAATTGTACAAACTCGCGTGCGCCTACTGAACGACGGCGTACGCTGACAGCGAAGACCGAAGCAGAATGTAATTGCAGAGGGATAAAATGCTCAATGAGGTACAGTACTATGACCGCATATAGTGGAAGTGCCGAGATTACATGCTATGAAGACGAGGCCTACGAAAGCGCAGCAGAAAGTGCGAGTGAATGTCAGAGGTTTCTGAAGCACGGGTAACGATACATGTTTAAACAAAGCTACAAATGTGAGTCAAGAAGGCGTCAGAAGTAGCATGTCAGCAGAACGATACGCCGAATCAAAGGCATATCAGCGGTACCGCGTGGGCGCCTGTTTGCTCTTCAGGCGTGCGGAGCGTCGAGTATTGGTATCGTCCGCCTCAGAGGTCTCTACGGACATCACCGTGTCGGTGGGCCGCTGGCACCTCACAGGGTGAGACGTGCCATCCACCATTGTGTATGGCGCATTGCTAGCGGCACGCGTTATTCGTTTCGTGGCACGCTTGTGGGGTTGCAAAGGCTCCTCGCAGTCGTGTTCCGGGCGCTGCCTCTTGAGCGGGCGAGAAGGTGTGTGTGTATCGGCGATAGCAGGTTGTTCGTCTTCGAAATCAGTGCGCTGCCGCTTGAGCGAGCGAGATGCGGTCGTGTCAATCGCGGCGGCAGGCGCATCTTTCGCCGCGCGTGTCGTGCGCATTGCTGGTTCCTCTTGGACAGGCTCATCATCGCCGGGCTCGGGTTGACGACGTTTATACGGACAAGGCGCTATTGCAGCTTGCGCGATAGTGGTGGCACGCGTCACACGTTTCGCAGGTCTTTCCTCTGCGGCCTCTTCGTCACGAGGTCGAGCGCGTTTGAGTGGGCGAGAGGCTTCGGCGGAGGTCGGGACACCACGCGCTGAGGTTGATGCAGAGGGGTGTGCAGTATGCGATCCAGCCGCATGTTTTGACTTGGTATGAGCGTCTCGCTTTAGACGTTTGCGTGGATGCTCGAGAGCGGCCGTAGTTGGTGCGTTCGAGTCCGCGGAGCGCTGAGAAAAGTCATCCGCGTTGAGTTTCCGCTTGTTCGAACGCCGTGCATGACGAGGCGCCTGGACGAGAGGTGAGGCAGTCACTTCGGAGGCGAGCGCATCAGCCGGGGGAGAAGGGCTGGCGCGCTTTTCCTCGCCCATATCGACGGGAGAACGTTCATGATGTTCGATGTCCAGAGGCCGCCCATCAATTGCGGCCTTAGACGATGGCGATACGAGAGGCAACGGGCTTTGGAGGCGGTCGTTCTCTTCGTACAGACGGTCGTTGTCTTCCTGACGAGACATCGAAGCTATATCCTCGGCCGAGTACTGAGCTGGCTCTGCAGCAAGCTCGGGATCCCTGCGACGGATATTCTCCTCGATACGAGCCACTTGCAACGTCGCTTCGGAAGGTGCAGGGGTACCCTGGAGTAAGACCGAGTCGACACACGAGGAATGAATGTCACGACAGTCGTCACCATATTGAAGGGATGAGAACTCGCGCCAACGAGGATGAAGACCTTGGGGTAGACCGTATGCTTGGGACCACACGGAAATTGCAGAGGGCAGCTCGCAGACCGGCGTCTCTACAAGAAGTGGGGTCTCTCCAGCGAATACGAAATCGGGATGGTACCATGAGAGCCCAGAGGCGTGAGGGTATGCCCTGCATGTTCGACAGGCCATAAAATCAAAGGGCGGTGCACCCGGCCAGTCCAGATGAGCAGGCGGGGGGATATATGTGGGCGTTGTAGGTCTTTCTGTCTGAGGAATTTCTGGGGGAGCGCATTGCAGCCTCTCTTCTAGGTGATGTACGCCTTGCATACGCGTGCTGAGAGGAGCAAATGTCAATGAATGAATGCATTGGGTAGGGGAAAAGGCTAACAGAGTGCTACGCGCAACGAGAACGCGAGCTTTACTACGCGTGATCGCATTCCAAGCGTGGTATACAGTCCGTGCCACAGTTCCTTGAGCAGCTTCTCCAGGAGTGAAGAGGTAGAACTTGAATTGCCACCCGATCTGTCTGAGCTTATAACGCTCGGCGTAAACTCCCGGGATATGCACTGAATCTTCGTCCCGACGCGTCAGCTTCTGAGGTGCCGCAGGCGTGCCTAGCGATATCAAGTCGTCGTCACTGAGGTTACACGTCTGCCCCGGTTTCAGACGTACACCGTTAACCTACATAGAGGTGAATAAATCACGATCCCTATCACATTACAGCGGACGTACAAATGTCCCATTTCTCGTTCTCATCGCAGTGATCGTGACGACGGCAGGGTCACTAGCGACGTAGGTCATCACGCAATGAGACCAGCCTATTTCCAACAATGAGTAGTTGCTAAGCATTAAACCTGGTATGATCACACACTGATGTGCTGGTCTTCCAGTACCAGATCATTATGAGGTCCTCGGCCAACCAGTATGTTCCCATTCAAGGGTTTCTTGAGGATATGGCGTTCCGGCCCGTACATCGTGCTGAATCTTTCCAGAGCAGCGAATGCAAAAGGATCTTGAACACCAGAGCGGGTAGGGCGTATATTGCCCGTGATCGTCATCGACATATTCAAGAAGGTAGGATTGGTTAGGTGGAGGGTGGAAGTTGGGGGATACAGTGTGATGGTGGATGAACACGTCGTGGTCCAATGGCGCAGGGGTCAAACAGAACAAAGAAGATCCTGAACATTGTACAGCAACAATAAGCGGAGTTGCGAGGCTCGGCAGAGGTGGTCAACGGAGACAAACGACAGGCACTGAACGCGCCCCTCGGACTTCTCCGGACTTGGCCGTGACACGCGCGTCTGGTTCAGCTTGCTCGCGACCGCCACCACCACCGCCAGCATACCATCCTCGGAAACCCTGATTTATCTGCTCGTACCCGTCATGCCATGAAATCCTATGTGAAGAAGTTGATATCCGAGATAAATTGCGTGCATAACAATTGTTATCAGGATTGCGGTCAGGGCGTCAGGGCTGGAAACATTGACCACGATCTGCCTCTGAGCCAAAGTATGATGGTCCACTCTGCCCAAGCATGGCAGTGTTGACGATACTCATTGTCTCTCACTCCTTCCGGTGGTCTATCCTTCCGGTGGTCTATGCACGAAGTTGGCGTGGTATATAATGCACTCATAGCTGTCCATTTCCTTCTTCGCTCCCTGGATCTCACGTCCTCTTCATTCTCAACAATGGAAGCCACACCCCTTACGGCGCCCAGCGGTCGCAGCTACCAGCCGCAGACTGCGAAGTGCATATCCCAAGGGAGCTATGGCACCATCTACAAGTGCAAGGCTCACGAGGGCACGGCCCCACTTCCCGGCTTCGTGGCTCTCAAAGTTGTCTCTTGGGATCGTCCGGGACTCGATGAGGAGATCGTTCTCTCTGAGAGGAATGTCCTTGACTCGATCACTCCCCACGCCGGTATCGTCAAGCTCCTAGACAGCTGGGTCGATGGAGATGGTCACAAGCTTTGTATGTTGCGGTCAACTTGTCTGTTATCCTGATGCGTAGGCTGACATGCTTCAGACATGGTGTTTGATTGGTTCGAGCGCGGGGACCTCCACGAGTATAGCAAGACGCACCGTATCGGTGGGCCTATTTCATATCATACAGCTTATGTAGTTCTCAACTCGCTTGCAGACGAAGCAACGCAGTGGCATCTGCACCAGCAGGTCCTTTCTGTCCTGGAGGTATGTATCTCTCAGCCGATCCATTTCTACTGAGCTTAACAACGTCGCTTGCAGCACATTCACTCCCAAGGCTACGCACACGTCGACGTCAAGCCCGAGAACTTGCTTGTCGTAGATGTGAATCCGCTGAAGGTGGCCTTCACGGACTTCGGTAGTGCGCGCCGGATCCGTGAGTTGGGAAATGGCCCGGTACGTGTTCATACTGCATGTGAAAGGAGCGTGCCCTTTACTTCGACCATTACAGATCTTTACGACGCGCTACTACGCTGCCCCTGAGATTCGCAACCGCACAGGACAAATCGACGAGAGCTGCGATTACTTTGCTTGGA